>JAKKZN010000028.1:1636115-1649997 GCA_033441825.1 Pangasius elongatus
TCACAAAGTATATAACGAGACCCAAGACCTACAGTATATGTAGTACATCAATTTAATACTGGTATAAAGGTGAAAATTTATAAAAATTCAGGTCCTTTTACAAATAGATTCCTGATTTAAAGGAGAAATGAAATTCTTAAAAAAATAAAAATAAAAAAAAATTACGGCTGTTGTAACACTTGGTGCAGGTGGAATTCACCCACTTGTCGTTTTCTTCCTTCAGTTTGTGATACTCGGCCGCTGTGGCCTGGTGCCTCTGGTTCTCCGACAGCATCTTCTCCTGCTCAGCCTTCAAAACCTTCTCCAGCTCCTCCAGCTGTGCCTTCTGCTTCAGCAGCTGGTTATACCTGCACGCACCATATAGAATGCTTGTCATGATGCATACACTCACACCACGAAGATGCCACATGACATATAACAATGTCCTTCAAATTATCCATATACTTGGTATATATGCTTGTATATTATTTTATAGCATGTTTTATTAGAGGATTATGGCGAGGAAAAACACAATAAACAGTGAAAACCGGTATATTTTCTAGATCTTGTCATGATTGGCTCCCTCACACGCTCTCCCGTGTTCTCACCTGTCCTCCAGGTCTCGGTGCTGGACCTCCAGGCTCTTGTGCGCGCTCTTCAGACCCCCGTGTTTGCCGATCAGGGCCTCGTACTCGGCTGCCTGGCGCTCGTGCAGAGCTGCGAGCTTCTCGTGGTCCCTCAGCAGCAGCTCGTAGGTGGATCGGAGGTCCTCGCGCTCCCGCACAGCGCCGTCTCGCTCACTCTCGGCGCTGCACTGCTGACTCTGTAGCTGAGCGTTCTGGGCTACGAGCGCCGCGCTCTGAGAGTTCAGTGTCGAGTTCTCCACCTGAGAAGACGTCAGAAAAACATCAAAATGTGTCTGCTAACATATCTGGAAATGCTCAGGACTTCAGCGAATTATCCGGAAACTTCAGCGAATTATTTGGAAACCTCAGCAGCGACAGCAAATTATTTGAAAACAACAGCGAACTATCCGATAACGACAGTGAATTATTCGGTAAATGTGGCAAATCATTCCGTAACTTCTACAGCTAATTATTCAGTAACCACAGAGAACTATCCAAATTATTCGTAACTGCAGTGAACTCTATAAGAGCAGCAAACTCTTTGCTAATCGCTTTGGATTGTTCTGTATCTACTAGCAGTGAAATTTCTATAAATCTGGGCCAGGTCTTTTTGTTTTTAATTTTAAATGCTCATGCACAGGTAATCCGTATGGCCACAAACCCTGAGTGCATTGAAGGTCAAACCATCTGCAACTTAATCTGATAATGCCACAAAAAAAAAAGCTTTTATTTCTGCGAGGACCTCGGAAACGAACCGTAAGCACATCTGGAGCTGAGGCCAGAGCTACGACTGACCCACATCAGACTTAATCTGCTGTCTGATCTCGATCCTGTAGAAACTGTGCCACGTCCTCTTCGTTTTAAAATCATTCCACATTTCCAGCTTTAATCCAGCAGTTATTTCACAAAGCCCAGTTTTACACANTACACAACGCAGCTTGAATTATTGAATGGTTTAATGAATTATTTATTTTATTTATTTATTATTTATCAAATGTAGATAAAGTAGATTTTTTTTTAAATATTACAGATTTTATGGGTTTCGTTCCAAATGTGCAATATACACAATAAAAAAGGATTTAAACAAAAATACAGAGTGTGTGTGTTGTGCTCAGAGCCCCAGAGACGAGGCTGCAGTGTTCAGTGACCTGTAGTTTAGCGTTCTGCGTCTGCAGCGTGGTGTTGTTCTCCTGCAGCGAGGCGGCCTGTCTCTGCAGAGCGAGGATCTGAGCCTGGAGGTTACTGCTCTGAGTCTCCAGCTGCTTCAGCTGCGTACGCAGTGCCTGCTTCTCCGCCTGAAGAGTGGCATTCTGGGAAAACAAGCAAAATCGCTCGTGTTTACATGCTTTAAAATGACGCCTTAGCCGCTCTACGTTAAAGAAAGCATGCAGAGTTAAAACTCTTAAGAACGTTAATATGAGAAACATGGGAAGTGCCTAATCCTGACTTCTGCTCATTAGGCTAAGCTAAATAAAGTAAATAAAGGGAATATTCTTTAATTCGACGTTTTTGTCCAGAAATCTATCGCACTCGAGCTAATGCACAGGATTATGGGATATGTAGGGCAATGAAGGATATGTATATGAAGTCTAGTCTAAATCAACCGAACATTCAGTTCTGAAGTGACTTGATGCTTTTCCTCTTCCGAATACAGCATTTAAAATTTTTTGGACACTCCTATTCCTTGACGCTTAGATATGTGAAAAAGCTTTTTACTATTTATGCTATGCATCATCAACAATCATCCCACACAGCATTAGTTATATTCTTGACCATTTGGTTTGGGCACTACATATAAAATAGTGCAGTATGGATGTGGATTTGGACATAGTGTTATTTATTTAGCTGATAAATTACTCAATACGGTGCATTATGGTATACAGGTACTGTATATTAACAGTGATTTAACAGACCCTTCTTTCAATGTCCCTTTCAAAGCCACGCCCCCTGTAACGCCCCCGTAACGCCCCCTCTGGAAAACGTCTGAATGTCCTGATTGGTTGATTATTAGTTTAACTGAAGCCCCCATAAACAATACTGCAAGGTTAGTTCAAAAATCGCTGACCGCCCCTTTAATATCATCAGCAGGATGTACCCTATGTATCTGTGCGCAAGCAGTGGTCACTTACGTTCCTCTCCACCTCTATGAGCCGGTCTTTGACCTTCAGCAGCTCTCGAGTGGCCTCGTGACTCTCCTTCTCCCACTTGCTGACGCTCTGCGAGTCCTCTCCTCCTCTAGAGGGCGAGCTGTGCACCATGCGCTCCTCCTCTTCCCTCTGACGAAGAGCCTCGTAGTTCTTCTTCACCTGGTGGAGGTGGAGAGGGTTCAGGTTGGACTCACGTCACAATCTGGTTTTCACCCAAGGTCTTTGGATTTATTAAAGAAATGAATCATGAAACTGTATTTTATGTGTATTTGAGTGAGAGTTGAGGAATCCGCACTGTTTTGAGTTCCTGTCGGAGCTGCTGGTTAAGGTTGGAGGACTCCTGCAGTCTGGCCTCCAGGGCGGCGATCTTCTCCTCTTTAATCTCCAGCGAGGACTTCAGCGTCGACTCCAGCTTCGACTCCAGCAGCTTGAACCTGAAAGACACAACACAGAGATTGTTAATGTTAAAAAAACAGAATGCGCTGTATAAACTGGTCAAACAATCTCCAGCAGTAAACATGCTGAACTTCTCTCTTTAGCCATTTTACAGAAAATAAAATAAATAAATAAAACCACCTCCCTAGGAGGCGCTGCATAACGGCAACAGCGCTATCTAAGCTAGCCTGCTTTTATTTTTAATTAAAAAAAAAAACTTTTTACAGTTAGATTTATTTATTTATTTGATGCATGTGGTATAGTGAGAGTCTGAAAATATTTAATTGCAAAATGAACAATATTAATTTTAGCATTTCGTCATAGGTATAGTTTTCAGGCTCCGCCCTCTTTTCCTGTCCACGTACTGACACAGCATTGAGCTGAGGATGGCTGTGAGCTGTATTATTGATTATTAGATTATTATTATACATTAATAAAGCTTAATTATACAGCTCTGGGATGCGAGAGACAACGGTTCCTCCACCTTGCTCAATGCTGATGAGGACGACTTGACGCCCCATACCAGATCGTCTCTGATTGGCTGACACGTGGTCATATCAGACTATATAATAAAGTGAGGGCGCTTGGCATCATTAGCGCTGTGTTCTCATTGAAATCAGTGGTGCATTTTTGATGGATAGCAAAACTGCGAGCCCATGCAAGTGGCACGAAGAAAACATTGCAAAAATCGTGTCATTTAGAAACCATTTCCTTTTTAACTATAATCATTGTGAAATCCTGCAGGAGCAAATTCGACACTGATTTGAAGTCACCAGGAACTCAAGCTGAGGTTTAAACCCAGTCTGTTGTAAATTCGTGTGTGTGTGTATTGTGTTGTGCACCTGTACACCGAGAGAGTGTGTGTGTGTGTGTCTCACCTTGCAGCAGAGCTCTGTTCATCATGCAGCAGCCCTTCTTTATTCAGGCCCATCTTCTCCAGCTCGTGAGTCAGTTTTTCCAGATCGTTGTTTATCTGCTGGCTCTTCAGTTTCTCACTCACCAGCTCCTGAATTACAAAACATCACCACGAGGTCAGTATCAGGTCATCAGCGAGCAGAAGTCAGCGATCACTGCATCACAGTGAAAACCTGCATACTTCATTTTCTAGTTAAACGTAACAAATGAACAAGGCATGTGCACTAAAAGTAAAACCGCACACGAGTGAGTAAACATTTCAGACAATAGCATCTACGCCACTCCCTTTAAAACATGCACTTGCCATTAAGCCATTAAAAAAACTGAAGGATGGAAGGATTGAAATGCCGACTCACAAAAATCAATAGAATTGATGTAAATTGCAAAATGAAGCAGAATGAAATCAACAGTCAAACATCCTGAATATAACCGAATTTACTGGATATTATTTATTACGGGATTATCATAACACGAATATCTGATTATTCATGTTGCTTCTTTTTAGAAATATCTGCTATGGAATGCATCTTGATGCTTCTGTTACAAAGTGCTGAAACCGGAGACTCCTTCCACTCCCTCCTAAAAGTTAACTTTCAGAGAACTTCACATCGCCGTAAACAGCCTTTTTAAAGCGTGATTAGATTATGCAGCTCAATAAATAGCTTCCCAAGTTATTCGCCATGTTTTTTCGTTTTTTTTGCATACCTCTCTCAGCGTGACCAGTGTCTTCTTGTCGATCGTGGCCTGCTTCACCAGCTCCTTGTTGTCCCTCTCGAGATCTTTGACACGGTTACAGGAATCGCTCAGGGTGCTCACTTCCTTGCTCAGTGCGCGGTTTTCCTTCTCAAGCTGCGAGATTCTCTGACTGTCGTCGTCCAGTTTAGAGTCTCTGATCTCAGCCTGCTGCCGCAGCCGCTTGTTCTCCTTCTCCAGCTGCTTCTTGTCTTTCTCCAGCTGTGAGCTCTCCTGCTCCAGCACTTTGTTCTCCTGTTCCAGCTGCTCCAGACGCTTGCTGGAGATCTTCAGCTCCTCCAGGCTCCTCTGCAGGCTCTGGTTCTCGCTCTCCAGGTCCCGGAGCTCTCCTTCCAGCTGCTGGATTTTACGCCCGCTGTTCTCCAGGGCCTTCTGGAGCCGCTGGTTCTCAGAGTCCAGACCTTGGTAGCTGAGCTCCAGGCGTTCGGTTTTCTTGGAGGAAGCTTTTAGCAGCTCCAGGTTTCTCTGCATCTGATTCTTCTCGCTCTCCAGCTCTCGGTTCTCATGCTCCAGGCGAGCGGCTTTGGCTCCTGCGGACCTCAGACTCTCGGCGGTACGCCGCAGTTCCAGGTTCTCCTCTTCCAGCTGGGCATTCTCCTTCTCTAATGATTCCAGCTGCAGGGACGCGTTCCTCAATCCATCAATCTTCTTCTTCAACCTTCTGCTCTCCGCCTCCAGCTCAGCGTTCTCCTTTTCCAAGGCGTCCACCTTCTCGCAGGTGATCCCGAGGCTCGCCACCCGTTTCTGCAGACCCTCGTTCTCACGCTCCAAGCGCTGGACCTCCGCCTCGAGCTCCTCCGCCTTCTCGCCTTTCTCCTTGTAGCACTCCAGGTCTTTGCGGAGCTGCTTGCGCTCGAACTCGAGCTTGTTGAGCTTGCCGCTGGTCTCTTTGATGGACTCGTGGAGGACGCGGTTCTCCTTCTCTATGTCCTTCACCCTGGCTTCGGCGCTGACCTGAGAGCGCTGCCTGAGGGACGTGATGGTCTGGTTCAAGTGCTCGTTCTCCTGCTCCAACCCCTTCACCTGAGCATTAATAAGCAGATTTGGGGGAAAAAAACAAGAATATTGTTTCCATTCTTTAAGAAAAGAATTTCACAGGACCTTTTTCATGCACATTTTCCACGACTGCTTAATTTTTTAAATAGTTCAGTTGCCAGGTTGAAGTTCAAAGAACATAAAGTATGAAAAATAATATAAGCAAATTTTGCCACATAAAAAAATCCCAAATCTGACAGGAATTCCAGCTATGCCGGCTTCTTTACTAGGTCTCTCTTGCAAAGACATCTAGTGTGAGTTTTTTCGTAAACCCAAAAGTCAAATAAACTCACATATTTATCTACACGTCTTCCTCCAATTCTGAGAGGAAGTTGATTATTGTGTATATGCAATATTATCTGAGAGGAAGATCTCCCTCTGTTAACAGACAAACCTGACACCTTTTCCCAGGACCTTACTAATATTTCAGGGAAATGTTATTTCTTTTCTCATTCCTGGAAAACTAGTCTTTAGGTATAACCAGATTTCCCTGAAACGGGGAAATTTTAAATTCACTCTTCGTCAGGCCATGATCATGAAGTACTGATGTCATGGTGGGAGGAGCCATGANCGTGTACCTGTCTCTCCGAGTTCTCTCTCAGAGTCTCCAGGGTTTTCTGCAGCTGAGCTTTCTCCTTCATCAGGTCTGAGCTCAGGGTCTCGGCGCCGCGCAGACTCTCCCTGTCCGACCGCGCTTCGTTCTCCAGCTGCTCCAGCTGCACGGACACAGAGACACGGCATCGTTATACACGTTATAACGTGCACGTGGGATCTTTGTGTTACTCACATCTGTAGACAGGAGTGCAGCTGTGGGCTTTCGGATTTCACCCCTTCTTTAAAATCAAGAGGGGTGAATCAGACAGGGATAATTAACACCTTTACGCCCTTTTCGCTCACGCTCGTTTGTTCAGGACAGGACAGGGAGGGGCTGAGGGTGTCTGCATTGTCACTCACGCAAAGAAACAGCGGCACTTAAACACGTCTCTTTGTGCTCATGTTAGTTCTTTAAATAAACTCAAACACATAATTACACAGCATCATGAAGCAGGATGAAGCTAAACCCCATCACGCATGTCCCGTCTCTCTGTAGACCCCAACACTGGTCGAGCTCTGACACACTGACCTTCTGTTAAACTCAATTTTGTAGGTCAACACGTTTTAGTCTACAAAATGCAGAGCTCTTTTCGTCTTTCTCTTCTATGCTCCTTGCTGCTAGGCTTTATTATTATTATTAGTAGTAGCAGTATTGTTATTATTATTAACCACCATGACTCATCTAACCTTCTGGCTGAGTCTCAAGTTCTCCTTTTCAGCCTTGAGGAGGCGGGTGCCGACCTCGCCGTGGCCCTTCAGCTCCTCCACGCTCTTCAGCAGCGCCTGGTTCTCCATCTCCAGCTTCAGGAGGCGGCTGGAGGTCAGCTCATTGACCTCGTGGCCCAGAGACTTCTGAGGAACTGCAGAAAAAATAAACAAATATTAAAAACTGCCGAGTGTAACAGCAAGCCTCCATGGATAGATCCGTCTGCAGACAGGGTTTGTTTGAGAGCAGCTTTATTAGCTTGATCGAATGCAAGCTGGGACTCGCAGCTATTAAATATTGATCACGTTAGTCCACAGCAATTTGCCGATGATTACAATTTCATATTTATTAAAGAATGACCAATTTCTCTCCATCCGTAGTTAAATTTAATGTTGTGGAACGTCCACGAAACACCTCACTTATGTTACGCATGCTACCAAGAAACCGCCAAATGCCAAATCCTCTGTCCTGAAGATGTCGGAAGACTTACTGACCGTTACAAATCACTGACACTGGAGACTCCTTCCGAAAATGCTCACAGAAATCTTCACCACATCAACAATTACACACATTTTTTATTCGGTTCATGTGGAGCGTCTGCCGTGAATCGGTTCCTCGTGAATGAGTTGTTACTATAGAAACGTATTAGAACCAGTGCATTAATATAAACCTGTATATACCATCGGGGCTGCTGTTACAGAAAATTAATCAAATGGAAGACTGGTTAGTCTTAAGCTCTTATGTTGTCCCGACACCATATTTTACCTTCCTCAGAGGTCAGAGGTCCTCACTTCCAACTAATAGATATTATTTTTGTCCTATTTATATACAGTACATGTGTACAGCAGTAGTTCTCCAGCGCTATAGTTAAAATAATTAAAGGCCTGGTCCAGATCATGATTAATCGGTGGAATACTCGTACCCTCAGTGACCTCGGGTGTGGTTTTGGAAAGCTGCTCCAGCTCCCATCCGAGGTGCAGAGACTCGTCCATGCTCTGTTTCTGAGCCATCTCTAATGTCAGGTTCTCCTCCAGAAGCTCCTCTATACGCTTCCTGTCCATGTCTCGCTCCTAACACACACACACACACACACACACACACAAATAGAAACGCATATAATACAAATCAATCGCTTCATTTAGAGACAACCTTAATATAAACCTCGTACCATCTCCATGTCATGGATTTTGGCTTTGAACTGCAGGTTCTCCTTCTCGAGCTCGTGCAGTTTGTCTGAACGAGCCCTGGAGCCTTCCAGCTGGTCCTCCAACATGCTCTTCGTCTCCAGCAGGATCTGATTGTCCTCTTTAAGCTCCTGTGTGGCGTACGACTCGCATATTAAGAACTTCAGAAGCTGCAGATGATCAGTCGAAACTAATCTAGCGCGTGGCATTGTGGTGTTCTCGTACCTCGACTCTAGCTTTGTAAAACTCGATGTCGTGGAGCCTCTCTTTATAACGGCCCACTTCGCTCTCCAGCTTGTCCACTCGGATGGCCTTCTCTCTCAGAGCGTCCAGCTCATCACGGTAGGCCCTCGCACTCGCACGCAGTCTGTCGTTGACCTCCAAGACCTGTGGTGTGTGTGTGTGTGTGTGTGTGTGTGTGTGTGTGTGTGTCACACACACACACACACACCCTCATGTGAAGTGGGGTTAGAGCTAGCATGAAGCTGCACAGTTCTTAATGAAAAAAATTACACAATTTTTTTTTTGCCTTAGAACTGGGATCGTAATTCTCACTCATTACAAATTTCAAGTATTTATTAAATTATGACATTAGCTTCGTTTGCTAGCTCTATTTTCATAGCAGATGTTTACAAATGATGGCTTGTCTGCATTTTAAATGATTTACTACACACTTCTAATGCAAACGCCGAAATCCTGACCAAAAACATCTGCGATTTAGACTAAAACTCTAATCATATTATCGAGCCAAGAGCACCAGCTACATTACTCACTCATAGAAGTGAAAATCTGTGGAAATGCATGTTTAGCCTAATGGTCTGAGAGTCGGACTTGTAACCCGAAGGTGAACCTGAAGGTCGTGGGTTCAAGTCTCGGGTCCGGCAGNCGGGTGTGTGTTCACGGGTGTGTGTGTTCACTACTGTGTGTGCGCACTTGGATGGGTTAAATGCAGAGCACAAATTCAGAGTATGGCTCACCACACTTGGCCACAAGTCACTTCACTTCACTTCACTATACTTGAACTAGACTTAAACCATTTGCAGGCACTTATTTATGAGGCGCAGGGTTCAGTGCGCCTGTGAGCAGCAAATCAAAGTCGTGATCTAGGCTGGATGCAGCAGTTGAGATGAGATATGCTCTTTCCATTACTCGAATGCAATTCGCTGCTGTGCGCCGCACAAGCCCAGTCCTGCCACATGAAGCAGTGAGTACAGAGCACCTGGAGTTGTGCCATTACACACAGCGATTCATCAGATCATCATTATGCGTGTAATATAATATAATATAATATAAAGAACCGACATTGACGTATAACGTGACGTGCAATATATGTGTGTGTGTTTTAGGTGTGTTTGGAGGTGTTCAGACTGATGGTTCAGAGGTTGAATTGTTTTTATATTCATTTGTTAATATCAACTTTATTCTTACAGCAGCAAAGTTACCCATCATGCTGTGGATTGTGAAGACCTTTCAGTGTTAGTAATTCTCTTTGTGTGTTATTCAGGTGTGTGTAGACGTGTGAATGGATGGGTTAAAGCGCTGTGTGTTTTCACCTCCTGCTGAATCCTCTTCAGCTCTTTCTCCAGGTTCTCCAGTTCCTGCCTGCAGTCCAACAACTGCTCGCTTTTCTCTTCTCTGCAACACACACACACACACACACACACACACACACACACACACACACACACACACACACACACACACACACACACTCTCTTTATGTCTCCATCCCATAATTATCATCATTTTTAATGAGATTTGCAGTTCTGACACAAAGCATAATAAATAAATTTTATAATAATACAAACCCTTCTTAAAACCAAATACATCAATATTATTTCTTACGAAGAAATGAATATATCTAGCATTTCTGCCCGTTTAATATAAATGTTCTCAATTAGGAAAATATATATATATATATTTTTTTTTTTATTTGCATTAGGGTTCAGACTGCTGTTATTATCTACTGTGCAAAATCTCAAAGAGGGAAGAGAGATTTGAAAAAGAAAAAAAAAAAAAGAAAAAAAAAAAGCTCAGAGGGCATGCAAATCAGCAACGGTCTCCTCTGAACAGAATACACACACACTCTTCTGTCCTGCTCCGGCCCCCACGTAACTGTCTCTTCCTGAGCCTAACCCTAACGTTTCCACTACATTTGAATAACGAGGAATATTATAATGATGATAATTATAATGAGTTAGTAAGTAAGGGGTCGATATGTTAACGTAGGGAGCAAAGGGAGCAAGATGTGGGGAACTTCCATCTGCTTTAATGCTGCATTCCTGGCACTGATGTGTGCAAACTCATACCTCCAGACAGAAAGTCACTGAAAGCCAGTGTTTAGAGGTGAAAAATTCACAGCCCTGGTATTTCAGTGTATTTCAGCTCAGTCTGATTGTAGCTGATTAGCACATTGTACCATACACGCTTACTCAATGAGCAAATCAGAAGCGATCATGGCAACAACTGGGAAAGATTCCTGGAGAAAACATGAACTAAACCTAAACCTAAGAAGCTGTGATGTAAATAAAGCCATAAACATTATGATTAATAATAATAATCATAATAATAATAATGATACAACACCAGAAATGACTCCAATTTGGAAAAATACAAAAACAGTACTAATGTCTTCCCCTCAAACCTTTACCATAAAACTGGAAGAATAGAAATATATCCAAACATTCTGTCTTGATTATTTTATATTAGCACGTCCAAGTGTTTTACTCCTCTTATACCACAGCAATATTACCTTGTTTTAAATACAGAATGACATCACACCTTTTACCATTTATAGTTTAGTGTTTATGGTTGTGGATTCCAGTTCTCGCTTTATACGTTAATCATTCCATCACCAGCGTCTTTCCTGAAGTTTTTTTCCTCTGTACTGAGAAACAGTAACGCTTAAACTCTGTTCGTATCAGAAAACATAAAGTTGCAGCTTTACCGCTGACTGTTGCAAATACAGCAAAGTGCGATATGATGATAAAACTTTATTGAATTTAAATAAAAGTTTATCACAGGCTATTTTTTTTTACCTCAGCAAACACACACATCACGAAATATACTTTGTGATATTTCTAATATTTTCATGTCACGATATTAAACTGCTGCCGAATCTCAGACTACAGCCGAAGAGGAATGTGCAGTGATACACGGTAGTTCTGTGCTCTAATAAAACCTGGCAGAGACTCTATAACTAGGCCAAAGACTTTTCAAGAATATCACGCATGCGAGATTATTTCGTGGATCTGGGTCGAATCCCCAGGCATCTGATCCGCAGCCTGTCCAACACGCAGTCATTTTTCACCGCGCTGACATCGCCGTGTCACGGCCTCGTGCAAAGAGAACAAAAACAAGCGCTGCCTCGCCTCATGTGATGACCGCGGCGCCTCTCACACGGCTTTTAAACTTCCTGATTAGCAAAGCTGGATGCACTTATATGTATCTCAACTTCCTCTCATTTGTAAAACCGCTTCTCCATCAGCACGACCGCTACTTCTAAATCACCCCGCTGTGCATTGTCTCTCAAGGTTAATGCACTCTTAAGGAGGAAGTTCGATTATTTACAAGGCTGAAAAAACAACGACTGTGGACTCCGGCCAGGGCCTTGCAGAGGAACTGTGTTTTTAAAAAAAAACCAAAAAAAACAAAGAGGACTCATTCGGCATGATTCGTCAATTTTTTGCTGTTTGCGGGAAGTGCACAAGAAATCAGCAGGGGTCATGAGTAAGGANAGGATGAGGAATGATGACTAAACACAGTGCCTTGTCTAAGATTTACAGATGGACTGTGCTGTGTCATCAGGGTTTGATCCTCAGCCCTATTCACTACTGTGTGTGTGTGTGTTTGTGTGTGTGTGTGCACTTGGATGGGTTAAATGCAGAGCACAGATTCCAAGTGTGGGTCACCATACTTGGCCACAAGTCACTTCACTTCACTTACTTCACTATTCAGTTTAACAGAAAAATGAAGAAACTGTTTATGGTGGTCGTCAGAACGCATCCCATTTTACTGCTGTGCTTTAGATGGCTTTAGATGTAGTGTTGACTACATTGGTCACGTTTTTATCGTACAAACCTTCAATACAAGGCTGGCGCTCGATAACGTTACACCATGTTTATCCCTTTCCTCCTAAACTACAAAGTCTCTCTCAAGTCCATTTGGCTTGGCATTTGAGTGCCAAAACTTTGTAAGGAACATCAAGATGTCAAAGAATTAACACCAAACAAGGTGTAAAGTCTTTTGTTAAAAGATGTGCTTAAACGAAATGCATAAAAACTGGAATTCATGTATGAATTCAAGCAGGAGGAAATAACCCTCCGCACCAGGAGGGGGCAATAGTCTGCATTCGTATTTATTATTATTATTTTTTAAATTAGAAAACCCAGTATCACTGAAATAAAGTGCCCCAAATGGTGTGCTATTTCACTAAGCAGTCTGTCAAAATATTACGCAACCTAGCATGTTAAAACACACGTTATTTCACGAGTAAAGAAACTAGCTTAGCTACTACTTTGAATGTGTTTAAATGCTCTGCTTCAATTCAAAAAGTTGACTCGGCTAAAACGAATGAACTACAGCTAGCTACGTTCTTCTAGGCTCGTCGAAAAATGCCATGGCGTACTCTGACTCTCCTTAGAGTGTCATCTGGAGTTTTCTGAATGTCCATACATCTCGAAATTGTATATTTTTTAAAAATCTAGACTCATGATAGGAACCTTGGGAAATAACGCGTGATCATCGTGTGGCCAAGCTAGATTAGAGATCAGAAGTGATGAGAAGAATTACAGGATACGAGTCAGCTAAAGCCGACGGATCAGGCGTTAACGTCGGGGTTCTGTACTCACAGCTCCTGGCGGAGGCGTCGGATCTTGGCCTTGGCGTCTGCCAGCTCGACGCTGAGGTGCTGCCTGCTCTCGGTGCGCCGCATGCTGGGCGAATCGCTGGGAGACTGGGCACAGGGCGGAGGAGGAGGAGGCGGACACTGGCCGCAGTCTCTCTCCTGGGTCAGCTCTACGATCGTCTGTGGGCAGAGACGCAACATCAACACAATATCGAACAACCCTGAAAAGGGCAGATTCACAAGGAACATGACATTACAGTTATATTAGTTTAGTGCTACGAACTAACGGACAAAAAATGTCCGGTTCATTGTAGGCATTACACGGTTTTTATCATCCCTATATTCATTGCTAACTTTATTTTACAGCGTCCGGACTGTGCCGTTTGGATTTATTTAGATAAAAAGGTCAGCAAAAAAGTGACCTCAAAGTTTATCACGGAGTTGCGCTAGTGTGATAGTGGTGGTGGGGAAAGCGTATTGTAATATATAATTTATCGCAATATCGATATCGTATCACATCATCCAGCCTTAGAATATTTTAAGACAAAGCTGGCGCGTTTTAAAGTACAGTAAAATCGGCAAGCAGCGCACACTCTCCTCCGGAGGTAGGAAACAGATTAAGGTCGGTTCTGCGAAGCTGGTGCTGAGCAGCCAGCCGTGAT
>JAKKZN010000028.1:1737756-1754709 GCA_033441825.1 Pangasius elongatus
TGCTAACCAACTAAGTCTAATCTCTGCATTTTTTATTTATTAACTTGAAGACAGAAAAAAAAGCTGATGAGGGAATGACTGGTTATAGCTGGAACTAACTTGCCTTGTGTACGTATAAATGGATAAAAAGTATAATGTCAATCTTTAATTAATAAAAAAATGTAAGCATTGGCAAAGTACTGTGACGCAAGTGGAATAAAATGCTTCGTGATGTTATAGAGAAATAATCAACTGCAGGATGGTGACAGTAACTCTGCTTCGTCACACCATTCTGTCATCCTATAACAGCACAAAAATGAGTTATAGCATGTTCACGTATATTACCTACAGCACGCTCGCTACAGCTATTTCGCGATTACACTGAGATCAGCTGCATTTTCTCCTCAAGACAAGAGAAGACGACTGAAATCTCCACTGTATCTCCACTCAGACTAAATCTGGTAATAAAATACTGCAGTTTTAAGCTACATGTCCATGTTTTTGCTAAATCTGCATCCTGGCTGATATTTCCAGCCTGAGAG
This sequence comes from Pangasius elongatus, assembly GCA_033441825.1. Taxonomy (NCBI): domain Eukaryota; kingdom Metazoa; phylum Chordata; class Actinopteri; order Siluriformes; family Pangasiidae; genus Pangasius; species Pangasius elongatus. The sequence continues at coordinate 1,738,278 of JAKKZN010000028.1, forward strand.
CTTTTCCTTTAGAGGGATATAAATGATGCTGTCTGTGGTTTTCCACTGTCTGGTGGGAATAAGAGCCGTGTCATTAATATTACATATGTACATATTTTACTTGCTCATGCATATAACATTCGTCCGGAAACTAGAAATGAAAAGAAAAAAAAAATACATGCAACATAGCACAAATGCACGTCAGATCCTTGGAAGTCAGGGATTTATCCAGATCTTAAGAAGACGTTTTTATGGATCTGACCCGGGAAATAAAGAGCTTATGGTAGAGTTTATCAATACGCCTGATCCATAATTCATGAATTGTTATAAATGAATCACTACATTATCTTCATTGCACTTATACAGACAGCGCTTTGTTTTCTACTTTGGAAGAGCTAACATGTTCTTCCAAAGCATGAGTCTGCACCCAGGACTGACTCTGTGCTCATCTGGGGGCGGAGCTCATAATCAGAGTGTAAGGTAGTGGTAGCGTAGTGGTTAAGGTATTGTGCTACTGGGCTATGGAAGGTCATGTGTTTAAATCCCAGAACCACCAAGCTGCCTCTGTTGGGCCTTTGAGCAAGACCCTTAAGCCTCAACTGCTCAGTTGTATCCTGTGTCAGTTGTAGGTCGCTTTGGATAAAAGACTCAGGCAAATGCGTGAAATAAAAAAAATAAAAATAGAAGAATTCCTTTCCTTTGGATCTATTGAGCAATTCCATACCTCACTTTTGTGCATACAGGTTTGCAAATTTGGGTTGCACTGTAGCATTGTGCTGTTTTTTTTTTTTTAATTAATTATTGTCCTCAAATAGTGCTTTCTGGATGCATGGCAATGTTCTCAAAGTTTGGTTTTTATATATCCGTAACCATAACAACCCATCGCCGAACTTGAAACAGGAAGTAACCTGACAAGTTGAACCAATCACAATACCCAGCATAAAGCACTCCATACTTGATGTGGACCACACCACGGTTCCACCGTTTTCAAGAGGACCAGAGATCGAGTCTCCAGATCGCTCCCAGGCTCAAAAACTGTGTTCACACTTCACCAAATGTACCAAAATCAAAATATGCAAACCTCATAAATGCCAACAAGGTAAAGCCAGAGTTACTGCTGATCCATTAACACACACAGACTACAAGTGCTAATTGAAGACATAAGCTGATGATTGATGTCTTCTTTTCTTCGGACCCCAAATTTAACTCTGATAGCATGGATTGTTTTTGCACTGACAGCGTATTCCCACCGCACACGCCCAGCATTCCTGGGATCCGCCTGAATAGGACAATGTGCTTACCAAGGATCAGATTTGTAATGAGGAAGGCAGAGGTGTTACGATACAACAAATCCAAATCATCAGACAGAGTCGTAGTCAAACATGCATGGGTCAAACACGCTGGCATGTAGATTAGACAGAAGTCGGAAGTAAGAAATACGATGTCTAACGGTCAAGACAAACATTGGCAAGACTTCGCAATGTGTGTTTGTGACTTGTTTATATAGTCCTCCAGTGAGACTCATTAATGAGGCACAGCTGATAATACTAAGTGTAGTAATGGCCATAATGATGTAGATAGAGATAACAATGGTACCAATAAAGATACCAACAAACTAAGGTAAGTGTTAGTTTACTAATACACAGAATACAAGTGTGTGTGTGTTTTTTTGTTAAATGCTTGATAAATTTAGGTATTTATTGAAGAAATGAATCTTAAGATGTTGAGGTTCTCTTTGGGAGTGACGAGGTTGGACAGGATTAGGAACGAGTACATCAGAGGGACAGCTNGCAGAAGATAGGGATAGGTGGAGAGTGATGATTCGCTGTGGAGACCCCTGAAGGGAAAAGCCGAAAGAAGAAGATTGAAGAAATGAATCTTCATTCTGGGTTTAATATGTTTTTAAGGGACTTGAAGTAACGCCACCTGTAGGAAAGCAGGAACCAGGAACAACAGAGTGACTAAAAAAAGCAAGAGAAGAATTGCTTGATGCATTGATCTTAGAAGAGGACTTTGTACTGTTGTTCGATATGGGCCTCTGGTCTTGTTATGAGCGGAGTTTGATATACTGTCGTCTAAACAGCTCTGAACTGACTGAAGGAACAGCGTCATTATCTAGTGTAACTATAATTCAACACACAGGGAAAACAGCCGGTGTTTTTTCTGAAGCAGAACCACAGGAGGAAGCAGAGAGTGAAATTCATGCTTGCTCAGTACAGCTCAGTGTTTCTTAGCCGTCGTTGCTTAAAGTCCTTATTAACTCTAATAGGGTGCTTGGGCATTTTTTCATAATGTAACCCCTGATTAAACCCTGATTTCCACATGCCATTAAAACCTGTTTTTAAAAGCCATATGGTTCAGTTTTTGTTCCGGCGCTGATGTGATTTGCTGCTATAACCCTGGCATATTGTTAATTTGATTGAGTCCATTAGAGCCTGCTCAGTCTGGGCAGAAAGAACGGGCAACAGACAGGGAGTTACATTCAAAACAATATATTTATATAGTCATTCATTCAATTTCAGTAAGCACTTTATTCTTGATCAGGATTGCGCTGGATCTGGAGTCTATCCTGGGAACACTGGATGTGATCTGGGAATACACCCTGGATGAGACGCAGGGAGAACCTGCGCAGAAATTCCACACGGACAGTAACCCGAGCTCCGGGATCCCGGATGTTCGATGGCAACGCAACCGTCCGTGTAAACAAGAAAGAAAGAAAGAAAATAACGGTAATAAGTACTAAGTACTAATTCAATTTCAAACCCCAACCCCTCCACATGCCGAAGCTAAACGGTGTCCTGAGTGTCCACAGGAGCATGGATGTTATGTTTCTACACACGGAGAGGGTCAGTGAGAGCTCAATAACCAAACATGTTACACGTGAAATCCAATCGGCCCTGCCGGTGACGTCAGAGATGACTTTAATGAGCTAAAGTGCTGATGGGAGACGCTGGACGCTTGAGCTCTTTCAGCGAAGGAACTCCATTGAACATGTTCCGAGAAGAAACTTGAGCTGGGATGAAGGACGGAGGAAGCTACATCGGACATGCACGATCGAAGGTTACAGGATTTCCTGCTCCTCTGATTGAAATTTCTTTCACAAAACCACAACAAAACCTCAGCTACTGCTGTTCCTACCGCTTTTCCAATAATAATATACAGTGCTTATTTACTGAGTATTTACACAAACGTCACATGACATTGACTTTTTTGGCAAATCACATTGACTAATCATTAAACAAAATCCAACAATTGTCCTGATTGTTTCAGCTTTAACAAAATTCGCCTAGAAAAGGTGACTAATATTATCATAAGCAAGCAATAAAACACTCATAAGTCATGATTTTTTAGGAAAATAATCAATAACCAATTGACGTGATGGAATGGACATTAAGTGTACTATTACTACACCAAAGTTTTTCCAAAAACATCACGTCCCAGACTGTTTTATTCCTCTTACTCCACAGCAATTTGCCAATACAATCTTTTACTTCTTTAAGAATGACTCGTCATACTTTTTATCCATTTATAGCTACATTTAATGTTGCAGAACGTCCGCAAAACAAGCTAGTTCCTGTTTTTACTTGAGTTATAGCAACAGCTGTAAAAGAACTCAAGTGACAACCACTTCCAGATGCTAATAATTTTTTCTTTAAGTAGCTAGCTTCCTAGCAAACTTGGCTACTGGTTTAAATTTTGTCTTCTCTTGTGATACAACTATAGTCTAATGTGATAGTTAGCTAGTTAGCTACTGTTAGATAGCTTATTAGTTGCTGGTTTAAATACGTAATATAATAGCTAGCTAACTGTTAGCTAAAGCTACTAAAAAAATGAAAACACTCCTGCTGGGGTTTGCTAACAGTCCTGCTAACATTTGCTAATCTTCAAACAGTGTTGTGATAAAGCAGCGTAGGTGGCTAGCTAATACTGCTAAATTATTCGTGCATAAATAAAAGCAAAATTTCATGCTAAGCACGAATGATGTGGTGAATGATTTTTATATTATAATAGTAAAAAATGATATTTTATAGATTTTCATGATGTGGCTTAGACCATGGCTAGCTACTGAAAATGAAATCGATACTGCTGGAGAAGAAACATTCGGCTAGCTGATGTTTAAACAGTGTTGTGATTAAACAGCTTGCTAATGCTAATTGATTGTAGTGTAAAAATGAAAGCAATATTTAATGCTTAGCAAGTATTAATGCACAGTGTGGCCAGTGATGACTTTTAATTTGATAGATGTTTATATCTTACGTCATTAGCACTTTGTTGGCAAAATCCTCAGCAAAAAGAATTAAATAAATATCTTTTAGCATGAAAATGTCAAGTATTTGATTTTTTCCCCCCTTTAATAATATTTTCTCATAGCATGTCAGCATCAGGCCTGGAGGTCACGCCGCTCTCTGCGCTAACGCTCACACTGATGAAAAATTCGCCCTGTGATTATGTTCCTGAGGCACGGAGAATGATTTTCCCACCGCTGTTTTTTTTTTTTGGGTGTTTTTTCAGCCATCAGAGTACGCTGTTTTCGACATCACGTTCAAGTGGACCTTTTTCTTTCTCTACGCAATTACTCGCCTTCAAAATGAAAAGGTCATTTTAGCCGAGTCCTGACTCGGGAGACACGGACGTCTCGGGAACGGCTGAGAGAAACCGATCGTTCATCTCGGAACATAAATCAGCCTTCATGTGGCTCGAGGGCTGATTGATTTGGGAGAGACCAGACAGGAAGCACGAAGGCCGTGAAGCGTCTAGAGAGCCGTCATTTGATTAAAGCTAATGCGCTTCCTTTTGAAACAGGAAGTAAGAGTGATGACATTTACACAACATCCAATAGCAGTTGAGATAAGGAAAAGTTAGACAATAGCTCAGCGAATTGGCTAAATATGGAGCTGAATATGGAGCTAAATATGGAGCTGAATATGGAGAGTTTTAATTTAGCAAGTGACTTTTATTTTTTTTATTTATTTTTTGGGGTTGTGAAGGATGTCTCACCCGCGCCTGTCCACTTGAACTCGGACGATATCCTGGACGACAAGATGGCACGTGTTTTTGGAGTTATTTCATCACATGGTCACTGGGAAACATCTGATGCATCTGAGTGTTAGGTAAAACAATATTAAAGATGAAATCACAAAATCGATCAGTCTGAAGTGGCGGCATTCCGGGCATCGGACAGCTCCAAGTCCGTAAAATACTTCTCCAAATAGTCACGTAAACACTAACTCACTCACTCACTCCCATAAAATTCCAAACATTTCTTCTCAAACAAGCAATGTTTGTGAAGATACACAGCCATAAACACACCACTGATCCATCTCTAATGCGAACGAGCCACTACTGTACTACTGTAGAGCAAGACACGCCCCCTGGGCGGGACGTATACGTTCTAGAGAGCATTTAATTGGACAAACAGAAGCCTAGTACAGAATGACTCATTAAAAAAAAATTCCTTAAAGCGACAAGCTATAAAATTAAAACAAAAACAATATCTCCCAAAATGTTTTCTTCTTTTTGTCCATTATACTAAAGCACAGATCAGAACCACCAATTCTGATCCTTAAGGCTCTGTTTAAGCTGTAACCGAGTCTCGCAGAAAGCGAAGAGCCTGCGTCAGTCCCAGAAGTGTGTTATCGATCACAGGCTGGCCCCGTATTGATCGATCAGACAATCAGACTTCCATTAGAGTGTCAGAAGAGCCAGGATGCCAGAAAACCCGCTCTGTCCCCTGGGAGCGAAAAACACGTATCCCCTCCCAGACCCAGAACCTCAGACCCTGAGGGATCACTCAGATAAAGCTTTCAGCAGCAGGAGGTACGACGGGCACCAACAGCGTAAGAACACTGAGAGTAGAAACGTCATGGAGACGGTTACCGAGGCTGACAGGAAGTGCTAAAATCAGATATCTGTCAATATCTCCACAATGAAACTGAGAACTGAGGAACGCGCTGTAACGCGAGGTTCCATCAGTGACGTAATAAGGTGGAGCTATGTGGTTGTCTCACACACACACACACACACACACACACACACACACACACACACACACACACACACACACACACACACACACAGCTGTATTCATGATTGACTCTTTCCCATGTCTGTAATGCTGTATTAGCTTTTCCTCCTAATACCAAACGTGATAAACACAAAAACCTGTAACCTTTTCATTCCAACAAACAAACAAACAAACAAACAAACAAACAAACAAACAGAATGCTAAACTTACATTTCTGTCGTCTTTCCCTTTGTGTAATTTGTACTTTGACTGTTTTATATAAAATAATCTGTGCTTGTTTTTCAGGAATAAAATGGGGAAAAAAAGAAAAAAAAAACAAACTTGTCGTCTTTTCTGATACAGATTGAAAGCATGATACAAGGATGAGTAAATAGTCCACCTCGTTCCTGACTGTTTCACGTTCCACTTCTAAATGAATGTTGACGACGTGTTATAGATGTGTGTGAAATACGTATATCAGTGAGGGGAAAAAAAAACGGAGCTGAAATTTGGAGGGCGTGTCCCTGTGTGTAACCATGTGACCATGAGCATCACTGATAGGCTGCATGAATCTACAGTCTGGGTGAGAAAGAAATCAGCCCCAGCCTCGTTCTCGCTCAGTTCCACACAAAACTCCAGATTATTCTCCATTTAAGAGCAAATGATCTGATGTAGATAAACAATGAAACCTTGTATTGATGTTGACTGAACACAGAAATTTGATCAGTAATATTATATATTATATATTTCTGAGAAACTTCATGCCCGGTGGATTTACGGTTTGACATTAAGTGGCACAAGATCTTCCGAGCATGCATGACAGCATGTGTTACAGGTCAGCGTGTCCGACAGGCTCGGGTAAATCTGACAGTGATGGAGCGGCAGAAAGTGGCCTCAAGGACACATTTAGCTCTGATGCAGCGCTTTGGCACTGGCTTAGAGACAATCTCTAACACTCCTCCTAAAGGGCATTAAGGTGATGTTCATGCTATTCATACAGAACACAAGGGACACTATCTTCACCTGGATATGTATCTGTCAAGTGGGCGTGTCCTAAACTGGTAATTTTGAAAAAAATCCCCAGAGGTAGAAACAAAAAGATTGAATACTGGCTCTGACAGTTCCTCAACCTCAGCTACATCACTCCAGCTCTTATTGAGACGTTCACAAGATGACTTTTAAAAACAAATCCCTTTATTACTTTTGTTAGTGCATGGTGCAACATTTTCGAACAAAGTTATTTGGTTCTGTTTCCCAAAATATAAACAAACTAGTAGCCTAATTTAAACCAGACAGGTAATGAAGATGAATGAATAGTGTACGTTCACATACGTTGGTGAAGGAGGATGGCAGCAAAATTGGCCGTGCTCTCGGGGTGGGAGGGACGAAATGCTCTCTCTCCCCTGAGCTCATGTATGCAGAAGAGGGCGGATAGCACTTTCATTCGAGTGTGTCACGTAGCATGAGCGGCTGTTCGGAAAACTTCGGTTGTTTGGCTTCATATGTCTCAGAGGAAGCACGTGTTAGCTCTCACCCTAGCTAGCTCGTGTGTGATAGGTGGAGAACTGGCTGGTGGGTGGCAAATTGGGGAGAAAATGGGGAGAAATTGGGGAGAAATTGGGGGGCCGGAGGGGTTCTTGGAACGCCAGTCTTTTTTTTTCTGACAAGCTTTTATATTTTATAAAATAAGTCCGTAAGAAATAGCACTCCTCCTATTCGTACCTGCATTCATATCTGACAGAACGCTTTATCTGTTCATTCTGAATAATATATTCGTATTCAGTTACATCTTCGGCTAGTATAAAATCTTAATTCGTGTCTTAAAATATATGGTTGGAGAGTCTAGATTATACAATACATATCATCCATCTCTGCTATATTCGATGGAAAAATATGCAGTACTTGTACTTTACTAGATCACTTTTAATCAAAATTACTATGAAGCATTATTGATGTTACTATACTGACATATTCCTACACTTACTTTTACTCAAGAACCTTTCCAACACTAAGGGTTGTGTATTGCAAAAACACGTATAAACACTCACAAAAAGATGCGCAAGCTAACTGAATTTAAGAGTCTGTAGAGGATTGCGTCATTCACACGAGCAAGATAGTGGAAGATTTTTTTTTTTGCATGTTAAATGTAGACGTTTCTACCAATATCACACGGATGCGTGGAGGTAAGAGAGCCGCAGAGAACGCAGTCCCGCCTGCAATAAAGTGGCAGACTCAACACTCTGACTGTCTGCAGATTAATGAAGCATGGACATGCTCTGAGGAATAATAAAGCACATGTTCAGAGCTCATGAATGTGTTTATGAATGAGAGTCTGTAGTCGTTTCCTTTGATTTCATTAGCACACTGTTTGTTTAGGGCTGTATCTGATGCGCTGGTGATAAACGAGACGACGGCTCCCTCAGCAGAATCACAGCTGCAGGATGTCAGCTCTGCCACTCAGCACCTCGGACAAGCAGCCGTCCCAGCATGCACCAGGGGGCCAAGCAACCGTGGCATGATGAGAAGAGCTGACGCCGCCGAAAGTCGGCTCGACGAAACTGTCTGTGCTGAAGCGTCGTGTCACTACAGTTACAGTTCACTCACGTCTCGGTGCTCAGCCTTGGACCGCCGAGCCATCACTTCAGACAACGATCCACAAAATATATCCAGATGATCGCTTGGACATTTAAAGTCATCCTGAACACAACAATATGTCAGGTTTAAATGATTCCGTCCTCTTATATTGCTCCTTTATACAAATCATCCATGTTTTTTCATCCATCCATCCATCCATTTTCCATACCGCTTATCCTACACAGGGTCACCGGGAACCTGGAGCCTTTCCCAGGGAGCTTGGGGCACAAGGCAGGGAATACACCCTGGACAGGGTGCCAACCCATCACAGGGCACAATCACACACACAATCAAGTGATCAAGAAATGCCGATCAACCAAAAAACGCATGTCTTTGGACTGGGGGAGGAAACCGGAGTACCTGGAGGAAACCCTCAAAGCACAGGGAGAACATGCAAACTCCACACACACAGGGAGGCGGGATTCAAACCCCCAGCCCTGGAGGTGGGAGGCAAACGCATTAACCACTAAGCCACCATGCTAAAGCTTTCATAATAACTCAAAAGTTGATTTGTAGGTGGAGCTAAGTATCAATAAAATCTGAAAGTTACAGTGAGCTGTATTTGAATTGAAGCTGGATAGATGAAAAGGTCTAAAGTGCCGCTGCATTGCTCTCCTTATGTACAGATGAAGTGAGGGATAAATCCCACTGCACACTATGAGTTTTATTAAGTTTAGCTCTCATGAGACCCGATGACCGCAGTCAAGCCAGATGTGACACACACACACACACACACACACACACACACACACACACACACACAGTCTTATGGTAAACACCAGGTGCTGCCACTCATCTGATTTAGTTAAGCTGTAGACACAGGAAGAGTTTACACACACACAATTTCTAATTAATTATTAATCTGAACAGTTTCTATAGTAACAGGGACTTGTATAACAGACATGTTACATAATCTAAGATTAATACTAAACTGATTTAAAAAAAACAAGTTTTGTTTAACAAAGAAACATTGTTCATATGATGAAGCTTTTTTGTTAGGAGATTTATTAGTTTATGTAACATTTATGGAAGGAGTCTCCAGTGTCAGTGCTTTGTAACAGTCAGAGGTAAAGCTGTAACTTTAAGCTTTCAGACATCTGGGCAGAGAAGTTTACACTTTTTCTTGTGGCCCATCACGTGTTATTCCTTACACAATATACCAAACATTAGTTCTACTAATAGTTAGTTAGTTAATAGTTCTTTAATTTACAATAACTAGATGATTCCAGTTAAAATGGCCGCTGTTATTGGTGTTTGGTCCGTGACGTCCTTTTGTCCTTTTCAATCCATAACCACGTGTCACAGACCACGTCTTCGACTCCATACGAGACACCAAACGCACCGCCTACGTGAAAGCTATTCTTACTCGTTAGCACCATTAGGCTTATAACTAAGGAAGCAAAGTTGTCTTAAAAAAGCAATCCTGCAAACTGCTTCTTCGTACGTCATCCTGAGGGATTCATCGCGCTTCCCATACGTCCATGCGCATAAATAAACCAACAGAGAGTAAAAGAGGAAGCGAGAGATAAAGAGAGTGAGAGCGAGAGACGTAAACGGCTGGACACGGATGGAATTCCTGTCCCTCTACCCGTGAGAGTGTGCAGTCAGGACATCGACGATCTGTCCATTTTCGTTTCTCCTGCTCGTGTGCCCTGGCTGTCAGCATGAACGCCCGTGAGACGACCGACTCTGCAGACTCACAAATCACTCAAACAGACGCGATAGTGGCACTTTACAGCAGATTCTCAGGAACGGGACAGGAATGCTGGACTTTGCACTTTTTCCTTTGGCTAAGTGGGACATCCATCCCGAAGACGTCCTGCGTGTAGCAGAAGCAGCGATGTGGGAACGGAAAAATAACAGACTTCAGGCTACATGACTGTGTTAACTAACGACACTGTAGGATTGAGACTTCACATGTCCAGCACACGGCGTGTGAAATCGTTGTCCAGGCAGAGTGCGAATTAGCGTCGTAGATGCTAATAAAAATTAGCTACATGATTAACTAGATTTTTTGCACAATGGTCATGTGGTGTCCTGCAGCTGTTCAGTTTGAGTACTGGATTAAAATGAATGGAAAATTATTTAGCTAATAAATAGCTAGCATCACAAGACTTACGAGTAGCTTACAGGAGCAGATAGAAATTAGTAGCTAGTCATAGTTAGTGGAATTAAATAAGAAATTAAATCAATAACATATTAAAGAGAACCTGAAGTCAAAAATATCGATAGTGAAAATTTATTTCAGCGTTTTAGTTCATGCCTTGGCTTTATCAATTCAATCTTCTCACCGTAAACTTTAAATGTTACAGAAACGGCAAAAACAATATCGCATATACTTATATATACTTAAATATATCGTAATGTTTGGAATTAATTTTGTGATCAAATGAAATCTACAACATACAGCAGCTGTGTATTTTTTAATTGGGTTAGAAAACATTTTACATGTTTACAAGTATTTTAAAGGGTTTTATAATACATTCAAAATGGGTTTTTATAAAATTTTTTTTTTTTAATTTTATACCTGGCAAAAAAAAAAATCTGTAAAGAATATATTTAAAATATATATTTTTTCTAAAAAAAATAAAAATAAAAATATATGTAGACATTTTTTTTACATATTGCAAAAAGTATTTATTTTTAATTAGAAAAGTTTGGGCATTTTCATAGACTACAAAAAGATATTATTTATTATATTATATATATAAATTGAGACATTTCCTACATGGCAAAAAAAAAAACATTTCTATAGAATACATTTAAAAATAATTTTTATTTTAAAAGGTTTGTCTATTTAAACACATTATAATAAGGTATTTGTACAAACAATGTTATAATTTATTATTTTTTTATTTTAAAAAAATTATCAATTTTCTTTTCATAACAAGAAAAGATAAATATTTGAATGTTATTTTTTTTAAAGACACAATTTAACATTTTCATACATGGCGAAAAAGTGTGTGTATTGAACATATTTAAAAAGTATTTTTAAAATATATTTTACCAGGCAATTTAAACTCTCACATTTTTCATATATTTTCAAATTTTATTCTTATAGAATATTTGCTTAAAAAAGTACATGTAAACATTTAAAAAATAATAAATTAAAAATAAAAATGGGCTATTTTCATACATTGCAAAAAGGGATTTGTAAATACATTTAAAACTTAAGTATTTACATATAAAAATATTGTAAAATATTATTTTTAAAGCCACGTTGCGTTTTTTTCTGCACAAAGTGTCCACACACATGTTTAGGTTTTTACAGTTGTTACAAAATGACGTTACTGTGATCTGCTGTAAAAGTGCTGTTTACGTTTGCTAAAGAAGATAATTAGAGACACTGACAAGTTTTGCGCAAAGACAAGGAAAGACCCCAAAAGACCGGTGAATGACGGAGTGTGTGATCACAGGAACACACACCATCACATGATCTTCTGTACATTACACTGATCACAGAGCTACAAATGATACGACAGATAAAGAACTGCTGTCACTCACGAGCCTGGGCTAGACCACCGGTCGATTAGTACAGAAGGGAAAGCAGGAGCGAGCGTCAGCGTGACACACACACACACACACACACACACACACACACACACACACACTTCATGTAGTCGTAAGGCTTACCTTCATGATGTAGCGTCTTTATCAGTCTCTGCTCCTTATTCACACACACTTTCTGTCTGCTGCTCGCTGCACGGGAAGACGTCCAAACAAAAAAGAGTGCACAGTTTTCACCGGAGAGCTGCTACACCCTGGCATGATTCCCTCTCTCCCTCTCTCTCTCTCCCTCTCTCTCTCCCTCTCTCTCCCCCTCTAATAACCCCAGAGGGACCGAGACTCTACAGTTTCTTCTTCAGAAGACACACCCACTAATATGCGTAGTCCATTGTGGCAACATAGATCCTGTATGTTCCTGAGTGTAGCCCCTCCTGCAAGCTAACACACACACACACACACACACACACACACACACACACACACACACACACACACACACACACACACACACACCTTAAAAGAATAAATTCAACATCACCACATAGCAGAGTTACAGAAATTCGGATGTAGACTGTAATCCCTAAGGAACAACTGGGGCGAGTGGTCACATGGTCAAAGAAAATGTTGCGAAATGGTACTAGCTACATATAAAGCTAGCTATTTACACCTAAATAAATAACGCAGTAATCATTATGAAAAAAATGTTTTGTTTTTTTTCTCCTACATATTATATGCTAGGCTTCGTACAAGCTTTATCATAAGATTCGATTAGCAGAGCATGCTAGCTGTACTAGCTACGTACACTCACCAGAGGGACCAGAGGGACCGGCGATCTCTACGACGTCCTTCCGCACTTTATTTTTCTTCGTGATGTCTCTAATGAGAGGTCGCATATATATGACAGGATAAGATTCCAAACAAAACGCAGGTAGGAATGAAAGCCGTGAGTGGGGAAGCGAAGAAACGTCGCGCCACACAGGGCACGGGATCGAGGAATCAGGTCCGAGGAATCATTCCAGCGAATTGTTGGATTTATCACTTTAACATGTCATACACAATTTCCCTCTCACCTCAGTGTAATAACTTCTTTAGTTTTAATGTAACTGAACACAAGTGGGCGGGTTCAAGGGGCGGAGCCTATAGACATGCTGTAACCTACCTGGTGTAAAAGCCACCAGCAAGTAGCCCAGTTGCTATCACAGTAACATCCTCATGTTGCATTACTGATATCAGATATGTCTGTATTCTGTTTGTACAAAATGGCCGTCCTGTAACGTTCCAGCTTTCAGCTACACGGTGAAAAATGTACTCATGTTTACAGATGACAGGAAGTCGCACTGTGTCCTAAAACAAATCGTTACCTCTGTGTGACATCCCTGAAGAACTGGGTGAGGATGTGAGGAAGAAAGTCAGACTGAAGATTTTAGCTTAGACTTCCATTTGTGTTAGCGATATTAGCATTGTTCACAGAGCAAATACAAGGCGCTAATCACGTCTTGGCTGAACGATCGCATTTGGAATTGGAATTGCAAATGGATTTTTTGACAAACTTCTCCTTTAATACATTCCCACACACACACACACACACACACACACACACACACACACACACACACACACACTTGCAGTTGAGTTTACAGGCTAAAATATAAACTCACTTGCATAAACTGATAAATAACCAAGAGGCAACATTTAGTCTTAATTAATTAAACATGCTGTAGCACGATGATGAGGGGTAAAACACTTCTTTTCGGAGTGCACTGTGTATCTCTGAGCACAGCAGATGTGTACAGATGTGTGCTCTCGTTTCGGTTGCGTAATCTCAAACCAATTAGTTAAGCTGAGAGGCTGCGTCTCAAATAAGCTGTCAGATTTTCTTTACTCATATTTCCTCTTGCTGCTACACCCAGAGATATATCTCTCACACACACACACACACACACACACACACACACACACACACACACACACACACACACACACACACCTCATTGTTCAGACAGCAGTTTACACCCTGAAGCCATAAGACACACATTCAGCTTTAAACAATCTCCAACCAATTAATCACACCAAAAGAGTTTCTGAAATGAACTGGGAGTTGCTTTTTTCAGCCTCCATTCTGAGGCTGCAGTGTGTGTGTGTGTGTGTGTGTGTTCTTCCAGTCACACAAACGCACACACTTACCTACACATGCAGCATCTGTTTGCCTGACCTATCACTGAATTTCAATGCCATGTTTTCAGTCACACACAAACACACATACACAAACACACACACACACACACACACACACACACACACACACACACACACACACACACACAAAGCAAGTGGGCTGTACACAGAGGCAGAGGGAGCGACAGCAAGAGAGAGACAGAGAGAGAGAGAGAGGAGATTGAAAAAGAGGGAAACAAGAGGGAGCTGGAGATGAGGGAGAGAGAGAGAAGAAAGAGGGCGAGCGAGCAAAAGAGAGAGTGAGAAAATGTGATAGAGAGGTCTGGACTGAAGAAGGGAAACGCGAGATGGAGAAAAGGAGATAAAGCAATAAAGGGGAGAAAGAGAGCATGACAGAGGTGGAAGGAGAGAATGTTTGTGTGAGAATATAATAGGGAGATGGACAGAGAGAGAAAGAGCATGAAGAGAGGGAAGGAAGGTAGAAAAAAAGAAATATTAGAAGTGAGAGAGAGGGCGAGAGGGAGGGGGGGCAATCTGTACAGTGCCTACAGTTAAGACTCTTTATAAATTGTAATAATTACTACAAGTAGAAGTAGGATAATAATAAAATAATAATGCAGTAATAATTACAGTAATGAGTTTTTATTAAGCAGTATTAAGTATAATAAGACTGAAGTAATAATACAGTAATTAAGCAGTTATAAATATAGTAGTACTGTAGTAATACTGCAGTAATAATTATAGGAATAATGCAGTAATAACTAGTAATATTGTAGCAATAAGTATAAGTACAGTAATAAGTATAATAATATTACTAATAATGCAGTAATATAGTAACACTGTAGTTAGTATAGTAATAAGTATATTAATACTGCAATATTAATGCAGCAATAAGCATAGTAATACTTTACTAATAATGCAATAAAAATGCAGTAATAAGTATAGTAAAACTTCATTAATAAAGCAGTAATAATTATAATAATACTGTAGTAATAATGCAGTAATAATTATAATAATACTGTAGTAATAAGTAGTTATACTGTAGTAATAACACAGTAATAAGTATAGTAATACTGTAGTAATAACGCAGTAATAACTATAGTAATATCATAGTAATAGTACAGTAATAATTATAATAATACTGTAGTAATAAGTAGTAATACTGTAGTAATAACGCAGTAATAAGTATAGTAATACTGTAGTAATAACGCAGTAATAAGTATAATAATACTGTAGTAATAACGCAGTAATAAGTATAATAATACTGTAGTAATAACGCAGTAATAAGTATAGTAATACTGTAGTAATACTGTAGTAATAATGCAGTAATAAGTATAGTAATACTGAAGTAATAATGCAGTAATAAGTATAGTAATACTGTAGTAATACTGTAGTAATAATGCAGTAATAAGTATAGTAATACTGTAGTAATAACGCAGTAATAAGTATAGTTATACTGTAGTAATACTGTAGTAATAATGCAATGCTTTAGGTATTTTGTGACAGATGTGTAAACTGGCTGCCTGCAGCTGTTTGTACTGCTTTATAAAAAGCTCTACATACAGAAAGGGACTGTAGGTAAACAGTGTTGTACACTGTTTAACACACACCATATCACACACGCAAACACACATTAACACACAACATCTGATGACCAAAAAAGCACCAAAGAGGTTTGTAAATAATGATGTATGGATAGTTTTGGGGTTTGTAAAGCCCACACAGCCATTTTCCAATCTTGTTAGAGATGGAAACCATGACCCACCATCACCAAAGTTATAAAAATGGCTAGAAATTTAAACTCTGACGCCAATAAACATCCAAAGTACTACTGGGCACATTTAAATAATGTAACTAAATTTTGAATAGTTCGTAAAGTAAATCCCTTTAGAACCCCTGCTATAGACGATCACCATCAAATAAATGCAATAATCTAATCTGACACATGGTGATGGACAGCTTTTCTTCTTAAAGCAATCGTTTGGTGAAAAATGCTCCTTAATCACAATGGAACCGAACAGCCAAGAGGTGCCTGGGGATGTTTCATGGATGTGAGGCATCGTACAGTAACTTATTTTTCACATTTAATGCAAATCAGTGTTTGATTCGAGACATTACTTCTTTGCACACACA
>JAKKZN010000028.1:1805039-1821884 GCA_033441825.1 Pangasius elongatus
TGTCCCTCTGATGTACTCGTTCCTAATCCTGTCCAACCTCGTCACTCCCAGAGAGAACCTCAACATCTTCAGCTCTGACTCTTGTCTCTTCCTCAGTGCCACTGTCTCTAAATCTCTTCCTCAGTGCCACTGTCTCTAAAACACATGCCTCTCAATAAAGATAATAATAATAAAGCAATGAGAATTCATCACAGTGTATATTGATGCCATGAGAAAATATATAAAAACTTAAAAGGAAAGCGACACCCTTTAACACAATAAATGTGTTTATATACAAATATTTGCATTGTGCTTATCGTGTCTGTTGGTTGGCGATGTGATTTCGTTATTCCTGTGAGAAGTTAGTAGTTGTTTGCCATGCTGATGTCGCCTGGGAACACTGCTAGCACGCTTACAGTGCCTTTTAAAAGAACAAACAAAAAAAAAAATTAAGAATCTCAGACATAAGGGATAATGGTACGGATTCACTTGTTAGCTCCTAAAAACAAAAAGTGCAAGAGCTTTTATTTCAATGTTATGTGATATTAATGGGAAATCCAACACAGAAACAGTAGAGACAGCAAACTTCTCCAGAATGCAATGCGGCGATCTGGCGGAGACTCGGCTCGGCTAGTTAGTGATATACGAGATGACAAGTGCAATGGCGCTGATGGCGGTATTAGCGTGAACGGGAAGCTGATCCGTTTCAGCAGAGTGTACAGATGAGGAGGTGAGACAGCTGGACAGACTGAAGAATTCAAGCTCTGCAGCACTGCTCTTTTTATGTGGAGCTGAAGCAAGGGCTAAATACCCCTGGCACCAATATCTGCAGATAGTCGAATGGCATTGTGGGTAGCGTAGGAAACTGTTACCCAAAGTGGAAAATAGACTTGTCAATGAAAGATGCAAAACTCAGAATTTCATTGAAAATAAATCTTATTAGATCATGTTAATTATAAAGATTAATATGAATGTTTTTGGGATCTTTCCTTTAATTCAGGGAATGAATCCAAAATGCTGTAACGTATTAAAAACATTTCAGTTAAATGCAATGTAAGGCCTTTTTTTTAATCATCTAAGAAATGCAGCATACTGAAGGTATTGAGACGGGAAGTGCAACACATCACATCCTTCTCATGTTAAAAACAGCATATCTGCGCTTGATAAAACCAGCATGATCAGTAAAAAAAAAAAAAAAAAAGGAAATACAGATTTGGGCCAAGTAACATTAAGGAGACTCGCTTGGTGAGACTAACTGGATTCACAGTCCAGTGAGCCTTTATCACTTTTCATAAATAAACTGGTCAGCACCAGAAATCGAATTCTCAGCGTCTCAAATCTTAAAGCTGAGGATGCTATTGCTATTAATGTTTCTGTGAGATAAATGTTATTCAGCAAAGAACTCAGTTCAGAGATTTCTTCACAACTAGTCACAAAGACTTGCCCTGGAGCAAGCGTTAGCTTGCCGTTAAGATGTTTTGCTAGGTGTCGTTGGTTGCTAGCTATACCATGGCAATTAGGCTTGTCAGATTAGGCTAGTCAGATTAGGCTAGTCAGACACAAAGTGCATAGATTTTGGCGTATTGGCTGTTTAGAAACATTTAAGGTCCAAATTGGGGCAATGTGCCTCTTGAGCCACACCAGAAGTTAATTCTGTCCAATTCGACTGAAGATTATGGTCTAAAAAAAAGATGCCTACGGGCGCTTTCACACCTTTCCACATCTCCGTTTGGCGTGTCTGAATCAGTGCAAAACTGATACTATCTTTGCCTAGTGTGCAGAGAAACACACTAAATAAATTATTCAATGATTATATAAACAACCAGGTTTGTGTACTGCACCCGGCACTTATTACATCTCACATTTCGACAGTGCTACAGCTCTGTCCTTTGGCTTTGCGAGTTAGCAGCTAACATCTACAAAAAAACAAACAAACAAACAACAAAAAATGCTACCTGCAACCCAAAACACATCATGCTTGGTTCATTTCCTGCAGTTGAATCATTTCTTACTGTACTCGAACCATTATAAAGTTGGCTTGGAGCCACACTGAGACCACCTTGCTCTTGTTCTGGTTACCTACCTAAACGAACTGCACCAAGAGGAGAAGTGCACCATGGTTTGATTCAAACGGACTAAACTATGTATATGTGTGAAAGCATTAAAGCATCAAGTCAACCATTATCCTGAACATTAATCTAACCTTACCCTACATAGCTGTGAGCCTGTGTACCACAAAATGAAACACATGCGTCAGATAAGCAGGTGTATTGACCTCTGAGGCACACAAGGTTGTTTTTCAATGTCAGAGGAAATGTGTGGTTGCTCACCTTCAGGATCGTCAGTGCTCCTCTGCTGCCCTGAGCTGCCCATCAGCTCATATCTGCTCTTCTCATCTGACTGAAAGAAAGTAACGCATGTCATCTATGTCTTATAGATGAGAGAAGGTAGTAATAATGTGCTATGTGAAAACACACCAGATTGATACTAGATTGTAATTCAGTTAAGAGTCACGTCCATGTTCACACAAGGTCATCTGAAAACCCACTATAATTATTATGCTTTTGGTCTATACTACAGGTTTTCATTCCAAACTGGGTTGGTGCAGTCAGAAATTCCCTGTGTGTTCATTAAGTGTGTTTTTCATTCAGGGATGATGAGGGAGAGAGAGAGAGAGAGAAAGAAAGAAAGAAAGTGAAAGGAAAAAAAGATGTGCCAGAATGTGAGGCTTCTTACTTTATGATTGTCTTGTAGGAGGGTGTGAAGATTCTTTGTCCAATCTCTTACACAACACACTCTGTTCAGAACACTGGGCTTATCACAAGCTCAAACTAGCTTACACAATTAAGATATGACAAACATGATTCCCTCGCCTTCTCTCTCGCTCTATCTCTCTCTCTCTCTCTTTACCACAGCCTGTCTAAGGCAGTGCCAGACCCTTCGTCTCATTCAGTGTTGAACCTCTGAGCTCCTGACTGTGGCTTGGCCCTCCATGATCTCATAGGCAGGATCCATTCTCCCTCTCTCTGCATGACTTCTCTGCTTCTTATCTGTGCAGGGGAAAACAAAATGTAACTTGATGGACAATCTTGATATTATGCATGCACATGAACATGAGCCAGTAAGTGCTATCTGGGAATCACTGTAACCCTGAGCAGCCTCTGAAATTGCCAATATGACTTCAGTCAAATACATTTTTGGTCTCCTATGGATTGTAAGGTCAGCTGTGGCCTACATGTAGGGATTATGATGCTCATGTATTTTGTGACCTTTGTGCACAGCAGATTGATCGGTCCATATATCATATAAATGCATGCTTAGGATTACCTTAAGGATGTAGGTTGAGATCTATGCTAGAAAGTCAGCTAAGCCTTCTGTCTGAATATAGTCGGATCATTTGTCTAGCGGTCTGTGGGTTGGCGCTTCAGATGGCAGCCCTAGCTAGACTGCCAAAATGCCTTAGCCTAAGGGATATCATCACTCAAAGCTTACCACACATCACTTTAGAATAATAACTGCCACCATGACTTAATTTTATAGTTTATGTAAGAAGCCAGAGATTCCCTCTAACCATCCAAAACAGCAAGTACAAGGAAAAAAAAAAAATCGATGAAAAAGGGTAGGGTGGTGAGGAGGTGGAAGCAGCAGGCATAAGGAAGGAAAACAGGCCAAGAAAGGAAAAGGGCACGCACCCAGCAAGAGGAAAAGGTGTTTTATTACTTTGTCAGAGAGAAACAAACACAAAAGAGAAGAAAATGTTCAGGAAAGATCTTCAAAAGCAATACAAACGAGAGTAAGTGCTTTTTTTTTTTCTCTTTGGTTAGACTACGAGAGTGCCCAGTTTGGGTTTAGCTGAGGCTCTTGGTTGATCCCTTACCTCCCGCTGTTGTTTCTCCATTACTGAGCTGTAAGGGTGGCTGGGAGGTGAGTGGAGGGAGATGAGGAGGTTCTTCCACAGGAGGGATCTCTGAGCTTAATCCCCAGGAACTAGCACTCAGGTCCTGGAGAAAGGGAAAGTGACCCTGCCCACCAGTGCTCTTCCGTCCAGATGGGTGCGTCAAACTACTAATTACCGGAGGAACAGCCTTGGGGAGCATGCAGCCATCCTGACCTTTTCTACACTGTAGGCAGTTCTCATAGATTGTTGAGCAAGAGGCATGGTGGGAAGGAATGTTGGGATAAACTTGGCATGATGAAGGGCACTGAGGTGATGCTAATGTTGAGGCCATCGGTATATATGAACCAGATTGGGCTGATCCCAGGTTATTGTTCCCTGGAGGACAATAAAGCCTCACTGAATCAGACAGGCTTGGTTTAATTGACACTGTGTCCGTCCTCCCTGGAGGATAATGTCCTAACAGATCAGACAGACTGTCTATATAGCTCTTAGGGCTTCCCTCTTGCAGCTTGTTGTCAGTCCCTGAACTTGCAAATGACAGGCTTTGTGTCGACACATCTGTTCGGGGATTCCACTCCAGATTGGTGGCAAGAACTGGTGCATCACTGGTTGATTTTCCACCTGCTGAAGTAACATCTGATGTTCTGAGAATTGGACCTTTAAAAAGTTTTACTTACCTGCTGTTTTACACATACTATAAATCAGCCTACTAACAATCATTGTTATGTATGGAAAAAAAAAAATCATACCAGTTGTCAGTATTTTGATTATTAGGTACACCCAACTTATTGGTGCATCTATCAGTTACATATAGGTACTCGAATGCTTCATAGGTATACAAATGCTGGGCTGTTTTCATAGCAACTTAACTCCAAACCTTTTGTTAATATTTATGCGGAGAAGTTATGTATATTCACAGATGTGTTACACAGATGCTGAAGTCAATTTTCTGGGTGTGCTACTCAATTCTGCAAATGATCTGTAAGTAATGACACCACCAAAGTTCCAGATTTGAGATGGGATTTTCCAAAACCAATTTAAACATAAGCACATGCCTTTAACTTTGGGGGGGAGAAAAAATAAAAAATAAAATCAAGGCTAGAAAATACGGACCGAAAATGTAATACTGAATGTGATGGGAGAATTTTATTGTTCAGAATTCAGATGCATTTTGAACAATATTATTTTGAATTTGATTAAACCGGATGAACCTCTCTACCAATCATCGTTCACCCAATATATATAAGACCGCAATGTGGAGTTAGCTCTTGGGAGGACTGATTGCTAGCACTTCTCTGCATGCCACGTTTACCCACGATCCCCCTGTAGTAGGTGTACCTAGTAAAAGGTCCAGTGAGTGTGGATGTAAGCTAGATGTACCTAATAAACTGACAAATATACACATCAAAAGTTACATGCACCAAACTGTGAAGGACGATACTGATTTTGTGGGAATTGCAAAAGGTTACTTTAAAAGTTAAACACCAGGCAACGTTTTAAACGGGCAACAGCATCATCTACCTCACTGCCGTGTGTTGGTGTACGGTGCCAGTTAATGTTCTCAGTGAAATGAACAGCAAGGGGTGTGATTTTGACGGACTCTAAAATGTTCTTGTAAATGTAGCCTAATGGTTAAACTGAATTAAAAATGCTATTGTGCTGAATAGTCCAGAATGTTCTTGTGAACGTAACCTAATTAAATTACATACGTTTTAGAGCGCAGCTGTTGATAGCGGTTTAGCATGCAGAATGTCCTACCTGGCACGCCATGCTGTAGTGAAGCACCTGCCACAGGTAAGGGCGCTCTCTGTTCAAGAACAAAAATGATCAGATTAGTTAAAACTTTACAGATGAGAAAAGAACAGAAAACCACTTTCTGAATTCAAAATTGAATTGAAAACCTTTTGAATTTGAAGATCAGGGTAAATTTAACTTATTTTGTCTTCTGGGAAACATGTAACTATGTTCTGTAGCCTCTAATGGGCAGTACTAAATAAAAAAAAAAAAATACGATATTTAGGCAAAATAAGAAAAATGTACACATCTCCATTCTGTTCAAAAGTTTTCACCCCCCGGCTTAATGCACGGTTTTTCCTTCTGGAGCATCAGTGAGCGTTTGAACCTTCTGTAATAGTTGCATACGAGTCCCTCAGTCGTCCTCAGNTGGTAAAATAATTAACATTTTGCAGATTCTGAAAGGGGGATGTAAACTTTTGACCTCAACTGTAATTAAGGCCAGTTAGTAGGAGTTCTGTAGTACTATTTGTTGAATGAAATGTCACAAAGAAATGTGTGCATCAAAGTGTCCTTTACACTGCAGCATCTGATCACAGCACTTCATAAGGGCCCTGAAGGCGAGGAGGGAAAACGCAATACTTCTTTATCTTTGTAGCTTTTATCATTTATCTTTTAAAGAACACGCGTTCAAGTGCGGTGTCTTCAAACGAAGACTCGGAGACCACGGCAAACCGCGCTGAGCTAATGCTCTGCAAAAGACTGCGAGAACGACAGACAGACAGGGTAACGGAGAGAGAGTAAACGAGTGTTTGTTGCTATAATTGCTACACCACACATTTATCTTTTGCCTAGAACTGTCAGAAGTTGTTCAAACATTCTTATATCTCCTGCTTCAAATGTGCTCACGATGTACCTTCAACTGGATCCACTAGCGGCTCATGTGTCTGAGCTTTATTAAATCATTTTTCAATCTTCTATCTAGTGATGTCTTTTGAATCTAGGAAGCTGCAGAAGAAAAAAAAATGAATCTGCCAACATCATATTCTCCTCATGATGCAGTCAGAAAATATTACTGGATATCGGAGCAGCTTAACATTGCTATGCAGTGCTCAGAAAGCATATTTTGCCAAAGTTTCAAATTAGCCAGCTGTTAAAGCTAATACTGAAGGCTTCTTAGCATAACTAGAGCATTTCCGTGGTCAGGTTTTCACAGTAGCCATCTCGGTGTGGTTCTCTTACAGGATGAACATTTCTGCAGTGAAGTGATGCAGTGCTTAAGAGCAAACAGGTAGCCTTGAAAATACAACTCAGCTCCGGGGCAATTTTTGGGCTCAAGATGATTAAAATAACCTAATCATGGGCATTCCCTCTAATCCGGCAAGACCGTAATGATCAGTGCAACAGAACAGACAAAACAGCAGCTTTCTATCATTAATTATTTCTAATTAATAGCAAAAATAGTGGCTGAAATGAGCTTAAACCACTAATTACTAAGATAATTTACCGTGAGTCCTGCTACTAGTATGTGTGTATGTGTCATGGTTGTGTACCTTTAAGCCACCACAGATGGGGCAGGTGGTGAAGAGCATTCTAGATGAAGCAAGTTGGGGACAGCAAATCAGGCAGTCGGAGTGTGTGTCTGTGCTGGACGAACCCTGAGCCCTCGAGTCTCTGGGAGATTCAAGAAGAGAGCATGCAGCAGCTGAGCCTTCAGTCTGTTCTTTAACGGTTTTCTCAGTCTGTTCACCGGCTGCAGCTAATTTCTGCTCTCTGGCCTCTTCGAGAAGACTGCGGGGTGTGTCATACAGGTAGCGTAGCGATGAAGGCACTTGGTACTCATGGGTGTGGCTGACTGGACAGGTACACTGATGCTTTTCGGGACTAGAGAATGGCGGTAGGCTGAGCAGAGTGCCATACTCCTCTCTGGGGCTCCCTGGGTCTAGGCTGCCCGTGTAGGATGAAAAGCTGCCCGAATAGGACGAGTGGCTTCCTGTGGCAATGCCGCTGTCTGAGGAGCTCTGTCTGCCGATTTCCTGAAGCCTCCGTGAGAGGGAGGGCTTCAATGGCAGTCTGGGCCCACTGGCTGGATTAATTGTCAGTTTCTCCTCTGCATGAGAGGCAGTTCTAGTGGAGTCAGCTGTGGCGGTAGGGACCGGCTCCGCCCACAGGGTCAGTCGGCTGCTGATGCTGGAATCTGAGTGGCTGGTTTCTGAGTCGGAGGACCCGGATATGCTGCGGTCATCTCCGGCTACTGAAGAACTGAAACTGGAGGTGAATACTACCACAACAAACAGAGAAAGAGATTGAGACTGAATACACAGTCCTAGTAACCAACAGCCATAACAGTCAGTCTCTTTTCCTGATTTAACTCATTAGTAATAGGCGATGTGGTGAAAGGTTTTCTGTTGTACCGCTTGGGAGTCTAGTAACCTATATTTAACATATGAAACCTAGACAGACGAGGACCTGTGTTATGAGACAGCAGGCTGAGCCTCTTCTCCAACTCTTCAGCCTCTTGGTTCAGTCGCTCCTCTGCTGATGCTGCACTGGCGCTGGGCTCTGAGAGTCACACAGATGGGAAAGTTCACTCTTAAGCTAGGTGTTTTGAGATACATGAAGCGGAGCCTCGAGTTCATTTTGATACTGTTAACATCTGCAGTTTCAATAGTTAACAAAAGAAGAAAATACTTTACTAATACTAAGGATAAGCTCTGAGCAGTTCATTTTTCAACTGCTTAGGAAAACTATTCCACAACTGCTGCTGAAAGTATTGGAACGGCAAGGCCAATTCTTTTTTTTGTTTGTGTTATACACTGAATACTTTTGGGTTTGGGTATGAGAAAGTGGATCAGAATTTCGTCTTTCACTTCCTGATATTCACATGCCACCCATTCAGGTTAAAAACCAGCATGCAATTTATGTCACTGAGGATACGAGGGTTTTTTTTTTTTCCCTCAAAACACGTGCTTTTTAACTGAATCTTGATCACCCCTTTAGAACAAATATTTGCTTTTAATCTTGAAAAAAAAAAAAAATCAGGCAATACCATTTTTTTAACTGATAATGCATATAAGTAGAATAAGAACACAGTGAGCACAAAAGCACAAGTAAACTGTGTTATCTGTTATTTGTTCTACCCTTTTCCACATTACTGTAATGATGACGAGTCTAATGGTAGGGTCTGACTATGAAATGCTGCCCTCTCGCAGTGTATTTTTGTACTGCAGAGCCAATGGAAATGAATGTAGAGGGTGGGGTGTGAGGCAAACGCCTCGGTGTTTGTCTTGCATTTAACTACTATTAATAGGTCTGGTATGTGGGAATGATGGCATGCAGCCAAGTAAAATCACGGACAGAGGGAGATTGTTGATCTTTCAGCAACAATGCTAATAAAGGATATTAAACTAACTTTTAGGAAACTTGGGAAAATATTTTTCTTTATCATACGACAAAGCTAACGCCTTTTGATTCCGAGGAGAAGTAACCGAGAACAACGCATCTGTTGTTGATATTGTCAATAACTGCACTAAACTCAGGCACAGAGGAGCACAGAGCTGCTCTTATTACACCAAGTGCAGAGCGTGTTAGAAAACGAGGTCGAGAGAGTGAGAGACGGAGGGAGATGGAGAAGAAGGGGAGGAAAGGGAGACCATGTACTACAAGTGATTAAGCGTGTTGGAGGCTCTGATGCGACTTTAGCCCCCACCTCGCCTTCTTCTCACTCACTATTTATTCTGTCTGCGAGTGTAAGAATAGTTGATGGGCTCAGATCTGATTGGCTAGTGCAAAGTGTGAGAACAGAAATACACACAAATCTTAGCAGACTAATGCAGCCACATGCTTGTTAGTCTCTAATGAGCACGTGTGCATGACCTATTACTTCCACCGTTACACAACCGAAAACGAAAACACCAGGAGCCTGGGTTCAAATGGAACATGCATAAGGACATGGAAAGCGTAAATAACTGACATACAGCATACTGTCACCGTTAAGCTGTATGGTGGTTATTAATATTTGACACTGTACTCATTACTAATGTAATGGCACACTGCATCCTTATAAACCTAAACTAATGAGCAGTCATAGCTGTTAACATACTGAAGCCAGTATTTCCAAACACGCGCCAAACACACACCTGGCAGCAGCGGTTTGATTCCAAAGGGAGCTCTGGAGGGGGAGATGCCGCGTACAATGCAGTCAAACAGAAAACTGATCTGCTCTCCTTCAGCACAGGATAGGAAGAACACACCAGCCCCTACACACAGACACACACACACACACACACACCATTAACACCTACCTCCTGGCTTCCATTATAAGTGAGTTTCTAAAAAACAGTTTTACATACTTTTCTCTGTACAGGGATTGTGTAGAAATTTTCTGCCACTGATAATCACCCATACACTACAGATGTGGTGTATAGGGATTAAGTTAAAAACACTGGAATATTCCTTTAAAAAAAACCTGACAAGAGCAATATTTGTGTTTAATTCCAGATAACAATGTACTTTGCTGTGCAGCTACAGGGCATTTCTGAGTACAGAAGGTAGTAATACGTAACTGTCTGCTTCTCTCCACACTTAAACACTTTGATTGACAGCTGGCCTTGAGTGAGCATGTGCAGGTCAGTGGGCGGATAGATGTTTAGATTTACTCACGTGTGATGGATGTGTGACCTCCCTCGACTGGCACTCAGCAGGGAAACATACATTAAGTTAACGGCTAGACCACCCAGACTCAAGTCCCTCCACCACCACCAACACACACACACACACACACGTCTGTCTTACTTTTCACATCAAGACCTTCCATTGACGATTATTAATGCAGCTAATTAATTTCATACCTACACCTAAACCGAACAATAACCTTATCTTCACTAACCAGCTAAAAGTTCGTGACAAATGTCCCCACAAAATCAAAAGTGCCAGTTATTCATATTGTTAATTGCAGCATGTGAAGCATTTAAAACGTCCTGACTCGTCTTACAGGTGATGTAAAAACTGGCGCTGCGTGGACAGACTGCAGGTCAAGGGGTTTAGCAAAAGACAGCAGTGCCACATATGCAGCATACCACACATTCTGGCTGTACAAACACAAACCTATCACCACTGACACTCTTTTAATGGCCTTCACAACAAATCACTGGTCAGAAAATTAGCAAGAATTAAACAAATGCACTCCTGAGAGCTCCCGTGCCACCATTTGCTCATTTACTTTTGCTGCAGTGAACTGTCTGGGGGGGAAAAGCTAGAAACAGGGAAATTCACTGCTTTAACCCAAGTTTGCAAGTTTAAATAACAAAAATCCAACGTTTGGATCCTGTATAAACACTAACCCTTTGTTCCCCACTATTCTGTCTGATTTTTCACAACTGTCACAAGGGTGAACACACCCAGAACACACTTACATGCCCTGCTTACTTACAATAACCACAGCGAGTGCCACCCTCAAACACAAAGCCATTGGGGACTGGGCCGTATCTGCGCAGGTCCAGGAGGTTCCACTGGCCGCTGATAACAGGGGGGACGTCTCTGGCAATGACCAGCAGATTGTTGCACAAATGAAGGGTGGCCAGACCAGTTTCCAGCTTAGTACCAGGCAGGACTGTAACTTTAAAACTGTGTACTGAAGGAGAAAAGAGAGACAAAAAGTAAGAAGTTAAACGAAAAATCCAGCCTGATCTTTATGGCGTCCATGATTTATTTCGTAATGAAACTTTTTTTTTTTTTTTTTTTTAGTTTAAATGTCTCAGTAACACCTTGAGCTATTTTCACTTTAAGTAACGTTTTCTGGGTTTACATTACCCAGAATACCGCTCGACTGCCTGATGATAGTGTTTCCACTGGGAATTCGACTCTACCTATAGACAGCACGATGCAGCAGTGCTTTAGACCTCTGGTCTGTCCAGCTCTCTCACCTTCTTTCACCTTCTCACTCAAACAGATCAGCTTCCAAAGCTTTCATGCTAATCCCGCTGGAAGTGTCCTTTAAGAGAGATGAGCCTGATTGGCCTGATGCTGGCATTATAGTGCAGCGTTACACTTTTCATTCTGAGAACAAAAGTATTGCTTTTCATTACGCTGATTCCTTACCTCGAGCTAAACATAATTACAATTGGGATCTTTTAGCTCTAACTTTAGATACTAATTACTACAATATATGAATCCATTTTTGGGTACTCCTTCTACAAATCTAATCCAATCTTTATCAGACTTGACTGAGATTCGATTGGATTTTTCATTTTCAGAGGCATTTTCCGATAACACTGTACTGCATTTGATGGTGTAGATGCAAATGAGGCAACATGCCTGCAATGCTTTTGCATATCAACACCGAATTTGGTTGACGGATATGTTACATGATTTTGAGGTATCTTGCCATTTTTTTGACATGTTTCTCAACAGGGGGTGTTATTCAAATAAACAGATAACCTCTTGTTCACTTGTCTCTGTCTGCTGCCTTTGACAAAGCGAATCAACAGATCCTCATTTCCACTCACCATGCACTCATTTGCTTTTTGCATTTATTGTATTATTGCTTATGCCCTTTTCTTGACTGTTTTGTATATTGTTTATGCACTTGGGTTTTAAATGGTCTTAGACTGCTCTAGCACTTGTCCAAGCTAGCATTTCTCTCTTGTTTTTCTGCTTCTGTTTGCACATTTTGCAAGTCACACTGGATAATAGCGACTACTAAATGACTAAAAGTAAATGTATGCCATCATCTGTAATTGGCTTCCATGGCCGACTTGATTAGCTGGAAAACACAGTCATCATCACACCTCAAGTGTCCTGCACAGAGCCCTGACCTCAACCCCACTGAACACCTTTGGGACGGACTGGAACGCCGACTGCACGCTAGGCCTCCTCACCCGACATCAGTGCGTGACCTCACTAATGCTCTTGTGGCTGAATGGACCGTTCCCCCAAACACACTCCAAAATCTAGTGGAAAGCCTTTCCAAAATAGTGGAGGCTAATATAGCAGGCTATAAATCTGGACTGGGATATGTGGGTATGCCAGTCAGGTGTCCACAAACTTTTGGCTGTATAGTGCACCACTAACAAGATTTCTAAAATTTAAACAGATGTTTCCACAACGATGTAAGACTACCTTAAACACTACCTTTAGTGAGAATTCTCATTAAATCAAATTATGACACTTGCACACATGCTGAGATGTTTCAACGCACGCACGCACGCACGCACGCACGCACGCAAATTCGAATAAGATTGCTCAATGAGGTGAAGCCAAATAACTCAGTACCCCTGTGCAGAACAGATGGGTTCGGGGTATTTATCAGTTGCTGTAACACACTTCACAATAAGGGCACGGATCCAATTAGTAAAGAATAACACCAGCATCAGTGTGACGTAGAACTTTGCTTTTTTTTTTTTTTTCCTTAGTGTCTTGTGTTGCTGAGGAAATGTTTACTTTGTAAGAATGAACATTAAAAATGAGCATTATGTCTATAAGAGCTGATTCATAGTGTAGATTTTTACAAGACAGTGAAAAAGCACTAATGTGTGTGAGCAGTCTGGTAATTAGCAAGTGAACTACAATGGTACATTTGCTGCAGGTTATGTTTGGTGATAATGGTAATTGACACGTTAATAATAATGGTAACAAGCCCAGGAGAAGATTCATGCGATCTTCTGGAGTAGTCATGTGAAGTCGTAGCTATGTGTCTTTGTGCTCACGTTAGATGGTTAGCTACCACGATCCATCTTGTTATCTTCCTAAAGCCCGTTTTAGGCTGTGTGATTATGTCGATCTTTTAAGATTATTACTTGTCACACTGTACGAGGTGATGCCAGTGAAATCTTGCCAAAACTCTATCACAGATGCAATAACAGTAATGCGCTCTTCATGTGAGATTAAACGATGAAGATCTGCTAATGATAGACCTGCGCTATGCTTTGCATAAAATGGGGTCGCATAAACAGAGCTTGAGGTAATAGGAATGTTTTTTCTGTCGATTAGCATGTTTTGTTTATATTTTGTCACGGTCACTGCAATAGTTGTAGCTGTCCTGTGAGTTTTGCATCCTCCTATGCCATCTTCATTATTTGGAACCAAATAATGGATCGAGAAACTTCAATAAGATGGATAATGGATCTTTAGTCGAGAGACTAAAACAATCTACACAAGGTGTGTGTAAACCATATGTGAGGTAATGTACATTCAGGGGTACTTGATAAAGGAATGTGGGGCTGATTGAACCTGTCAGCACGGAGTCTGTTACAGATTTATGAACGGCCACAAATCGAAAACAATGAAGCAAAGAGCTAAAGTTCAAGACACACACACCGTGACAGTCAGCAGGTGACTTCACAGCATGCTGTGCCAGCCCCCCTCAGTATAGTAACTGCAAATCCCCCAACACCACTCACTCACACACACACACACCCGCACACACATACGCAGGTCACATTGGTTTATTTGCTGGTTAGATTTATGAGGCTAACGACTGGAATGCACATCAAAGCCTGCCATTTAACAGACTTCTCTCTATTACTTAAGGGCACCTTCGAGCTTAAAACACATTACTATACATTTGTATTTGTTCCATAACAATTTGTAAGATATTTAAAATCTTACAAGGACTTAGACAACCATTTTTGTGACAGAATGCCACGTGATCACTGAAAATGCACGTTAATGCCAGCACATAGTCATACTCACCTTCCCCTAGATAGTAGCGAAGCCGAAGGTCCCAGGCCAGTAGGGCCTCCTTACTATCGAATCCCAGCTGAACGATCTGATTCAGACTGAGGATTGTCAGAGAATAGGCGACTCCTTCGCTGCTCCCTCCTGCCTCCAGACCACAGATGTGCTCCAAAACCACGCTGCTCCGCTCCTTCACACCACGTTCCTTAGACACCAACAACACCAGGCAGTCTGTGACAGAGAAGGAAACTGAGAACCAAGCTTTGGCAATAGTCTTTCATGCCAATAAAACACCTTGACATGACCTGAACTGGCAGAAAGATGAGAGGAAAGTGGGGTGTAAATATTTGTTTAAATTGTCCCTATTGTTCCCAGCCCCAGGAAATGCAGCAACTGTCAAAACATCACCATTCGTTATCTCGTCCATGCCACCTTCCATTCGCCAGATCACATGTATTGACCATAGACAGCTGTCACAACAGCTACATCAGGAGTGTGACCTCTACACTCACACACATTCACACACACTCAGACACACACGCAACGAACTGATGCATTAAACCCCACGGGGTTAATTTACATATTAACATGTAAAAACGGGGAAACTTGGGAACACCCATAAAAAGAATGAAAGCTGCTTACAGGGTCTACGGAGGATTGCATCATGTCCACATTTCACTTGCCCCGTTGGGGCAGGAATCATGCTGCCCCATGCTAATCCAATGAACACTTTCAGTGGAGGAGGAGGAGCAGCAGAACAGTTACAGTCGCAAAACAAATGTAAATCTACACATAAATAACTCTGCCTCAAATAAAGGCAAAGTGTAAGTGCGGACAATGTGTCTGTGATGTCTGTGATAATCATTTCTATTGTAGGAAATACAGCAAAGGGAGAATAGATCATGTCTGTACATCAGAAATGCGCGTGCACCACGGAGACTTTGTTTCACAAAGGATCAAGATTGTACAGTTATGTAGCCTATATGTTATGATAAATACGTTCTTAGTAAGTACTTATTTTCAACCTTTGTACTTGACTTTGTAAATGTGTGTGATGAGAAGCAGTGAGTAATGGGATTTGAGTGCTCAAGAGGGTGTTAGGGAGTGTGTATTAAAGTGTGTGAGGTGTTGAGATGTCGAGATGTTTAGTATGATAGGTCTGCCCCAAACAACGTTTGCTCTATGAGAATTTGGCCTCAGGGCGAATCTAATTCATGACCCCTACTCTACGGAGTCATTAAAACAACATCGGCATTTGATCAGTATCGCACATCAAATGATACTCCGGCTTCTAATACTGGTAGTGTACGGAAAACATTCAAACACACAAACCGCTGTGTCTTTAAATGTAATTCAACACATGGCGATCTAAACTGGGAGAGCCAAAGTTGTGAATGGGGAACATGATACAAGCAAGCGGTCCAAGGATATCTGCTGAATATATGACGCTTTATAATGCTAAGTCAACTCCTGCTGAAGGAGGCAGACTGTGAAAGCCGAAAACAAACTAAAAGCAGCACTCGACTAACACACATTCATGTGAAGAACGACTTGTGAGGACCTTCGACTGACTTCTTAAAATAGAAGCTGCAGTTTTTATATGTATAAAAAAAATAGTTTTCTGTCCTCGTGGGGAGATTGGGTACAAACCAAGACATAAAAACATGACACACACACACACACACACACACACACACACACACACCTAATGTATCAGCTGTGGTGTGTCATGTAGGCTAAACAGGTTACTTGTATTAGTAACATTTTACACTGTAACATAAAAACACTAGTGCGAAAGTTTCTGAAAGTAAGTTAGAGCTTTCCATGAAAAAAAAATACTAAAAGTGTTTAACAGTAAACTTCCTCTGAGGTTAGTTATGAAAGCTGACAGGGGTTTGTTGCTGGCTGTGTCTGTGAGGGCCTCAGGATCAGATTTAACGGCTACATACCCGCCACCGGTGAGGGCTTACGGAGGACTACCCACCGAGTTTTCCACTGCGGAGCATAAAAGAAAGAAATAAAAACATGTCAAAAACAAGCCTGAAGACTACACCAAAACCAAAACGAAGTCTCTAACCATTTTTCAACTGCAATAAACACGTAAATAAATAAAGCTCACTCGCCTTTTTGCCGTCTCTGACTTTAACGTGTCCTTCCGCGACCGATGAATCCGTCATCTTCCTCCGCTCATGGCTCCTGAACAGCTGCGGCTCCGCGCGCGCGGATCACTTTTCAAAATAACTGGCGCCGCCGCTGCTGAGAGCTGCACGCGCTTTTAAAAAAAAAAAAAAAAAATGGCTTCCTGTGTGGACGGAAGTGCACAGGTGACATGGAGGAAATGTATTTTTTTTTTTTTTATTTTCCTAGGTACAAAATCATAATGTATGGATATATGGGCACTGGGTCCATATTTCACATCTTGAGAGATTACACAAAGTCTGCTGTTATTGTGTGTCAGAATTTTTTTTTTTATTTGTGTTTGTCATTATTTGGCCTCATGGTGATATTTGGCAAATAGCCCACTTATGGATAGTGCAGGGTGAGATCATATCTATATG
>JAKKZN010000028.1:1839456-1851192 GCA_033441825.1 Pangasius elongatus
CCACCTCTCCAGGTTTTCCTCCACCTGCTCCCTGCTCTCACTACAGATCACAATGTCATCCGCAAACACCATTGTGTAAGGATCTATATCTATATATCTATATAATCTATATAAATTAGAACAGAAGTTAATGTTTCTTGGAAATCATGTATTTTTTAGCTAAAGAAAGGTTTGCCCTACATATTTTCATCATTTATTAATGTTTTCAACCGTTGTGTGGAATTTTAATTTTTCAAAACACTAAATTTGTTCGGTGATTCATTCAAAGTAATACATTCAGCCAGCCAAATATACACTTCAACAGATAAACAAATACACGGATCAACACCATTTTTTTTTTACAAACAATTTATGAGAGTTTATAGTCCTAGGAGCATGCTAAGTTAAGTAAGGCTAGTGTCTGGTCTACTATAATCGTTAAAAGGTAGATTTACTGTTTTTCAACCTAAAATAGTAGACGAGTTGTCACAGTACCCACAAGTACAAGTGGTGTTACTTCTGAAAAGATGTACAGATATAGATATATCCAGCACCACCAGCCAATGGCCAAGTCAAAGTCCAGACCTCAACCCTATTGAGATACCGTGGTGGGATCTTAAGATCTTAAGAGAGCTGTGCAAAAACGAATGTCCTCGAATATCAATGACCTGAAGCAACGTTGTAAAAAAAGAGTGGAGTATATAAAAGTTATAATGAGTATATAAAAGTTTATATAACAACCACATCTATAGCAAATTGCTTTAATCATAATATAAAAAAATACATGTGAATTATATTCCGAGTTATGTGGAACAAACTGCACTTCAGTTTGCAGGTGTTGCCAAAATATCTCACGCCTACTCAAGTACAACAACACAAAAAAAAATTAAAAAATCAGCTCTTTGAAATTTAGTCAAGTGAAAACATTTGAAACAAGATCTCAAAGTGCTAAAAACAACCGATCACGGCAAGATGAAAAGGCTGAGGTTTTGCTGACTGAAACGCTGCTGGCTCTGAATAGGCTAATCTAGAGTTTGTGTTGAGACACACTGTACGGGCACGCTTAAATCTCCCCATCTGTGTTATCCGCAGGTACTGAGTGATTATACTACTACTACTACTACTACTACTAATAATAATAATAATGATAGCAGTCAATATTTTTGAATTTTACTTTTGGTTAAAATTCAAGAGGTAGTTTTTAAAGTAAAAAGATAAATATAAGCAAATTGAGAAATGGGCTACAACAGCAGAAGACCACATCAGGTTCTCATCCTGTCAGCCAATAACAGAAATGTGAGGACACAGTGGGTATAAGATGACCAAAACCGGGCAGCTGAAGATTGGACAAACGTTGCCTCGTCTTTTTCCAACCTTCAACTGGAAAGTTGCAGTGAATCTGTACTCAGGGTAAGTGTCAGATTCCTGTTCATGGCTGACAGGAGTGGAACCTGAAGTGGTCTTCTGCTGTTATACATATACATATACATACACACATACATATATACTGTCAAGTCAAGTCAAGTCAAGTCAAGTGGCTTTTATTGTCATTTCAACTATATATATCTGACGCAGTACACAGTGAAATGAGACGACGTTTCTCCAGAACCTTGGTGCTACATGAAACAACATAGTCACCTCACACAACATAGAGTTACACAAACACAGAGCTGAGGACTAGACGAAGTTGTCCTAGCCACATAAAGTGCATCGTGTGCAACCTAGTGCAAACAGCGCAAAACAAAACACGAGACAGTGCAGGACAGATTTCACTCTTTGTGTACCCTCGACTCTTTTCGACCCTTTCTTTTCCTTTGAATAAAAGTCGAGTCGAGTCAAGCTACAAGTGTGTAACCAGAGAGATCCTTTGAAATTCTTCACGTCTGATCATCAAGGTGTGTCGGACTATTTGTGAAGAGTGTTGCTCAACCCAAAGTTGTAAAGAGCCCAAGGCTTAATGGCAGTGCTTTCAGCATGAGGCAATGAGAACCGGACACTAATATTATATCATCATGGGAGCTTATTGACCAAAATACCTATAAAAAAAATGTGCTTTCACAATCACTTCCTGATAAATCAGCAATGTTTTACGCTGGATTTCTCATATTTTAGGATTGCTAATATCCTCCTCCATTTCCTTCCAACAGAAACAGAGATTCATCCTGAAAAAAAAAAGGAATGGTGGTAATGAAATGACGCTGTGCTTATGGTTATAGTTGCATAATGATTTGTGCTGTATTATTTCTCCATCCTGAACCACAGTGTGCACGTTGTGTCAATACTGAAGCAGTCTCCATACTCTACTTCTCGGGTGTGTCAGAAATAAAGAAGGAAATAAAGAAGCAGGAACGAATGAATGGAAAGAAAAAGGAACATAAGAAAACGCAAAAGAAAGCATAGAAGGAAAGGTGAGAAGGAAAGTGCAAACGAAAATGCGAAAGAAAGAAAGAAAGAAAGGAAGAGAGCGTGGAATAGAACGGAAATGTGTCCTAAACAAACTGATTCATTAACAAAGAAAAATGGATAATCACTAACTTGAAATACAACACAAAAGAAATAAGACGTCGAAAAGAAAGTGCAAAGGGGGTAAAAGACGAAGGAAGAAAGCGTCAAAGCGTCAGAAAGGAAAGAAAGTAAGTGAGAAAGAAAGAAAACAGAAACAGAACGTGTTGGAAGAAAGGAAAGTGTGAAAGAATGTTTTAAAGAAATGAATCATGTAGCAGAGGTGAATTGGAAGAACGTGGAAAAGAAAGAAAGTACAACAGAAAGCAACAGAAAGAAAGAGAGTGTTAAAGAAAGTGTGACACCGGCGACCGTTTATATCAGCGGTTCAACATCTTCAGAATGTCATTCAACTCCATTTTAAATGACATTGAAATACTGATCACGTCTTTTGAGGGAGAGATATCGCAGGGTAGCGTGCTCAATGGCCCATTTAGCTCCATAGAGCTGTTATTGCACCCACTGCTCCAAAATGGGAACGGCAGTCAGCGCTAAAAGAGGCATACTGGGGCAGTAATCATGCTGCTCCATGCACAAGGGTGGAGGAGAGGACGGGACAGCTAGTGACAGGGATGCCAGAGTGGGTTAGTTTAAAAATACACCACCGAGATCTTGCTTTAATTGGAAATTAACGTAATACATTTCCACCAGATAACCACAGTGTACGCGCAGACAGTGTGTCTGATGTACAAAGCCATTTCTGTAGTGATATATACTGCAAAGACTGTGAGAAGGAATAGGGGATTATGCAGTGGATAACGTTCGTACATCAGAAACGTGTTCACGCGACAGTGCCCTTGTTTCCTACGCAAAGGCTTAGAAAAAGAAGGAAAATGGATCTCCCTTTTCCACTGCTGGATTTTTAGGCTAGTTTCATATCGTTGTGTAGTTTTAGAGCTCTTCTTTTTGTTGGAGATGTTGTTGAAACCTGCCAACCCTGGTTAACGATATTACCTCGAACATATCGTAGTTGAACATTACATCAGTACATCTAAAACTGCTCAAAAGGAGCTGGATGACTGGATGTTGTTGAATCTCAACTGCTTATTATAGGCTTATTTTAAAAAAAAAAAAAATCACAGGATAGTAGCCTATAGCATAAGCTGAAGTTGCTCGGCTTTTGATTTAATTTTGTTTGAGGTTATGCCATTATTAATGTCATCCTGCCTCATCGACATCTATGGTCATAAGCCGCTGCTGAGAAAGAAAGAAAGAAAGATAGCAAGAAATTAAAGACAACAAGCCTCATTTATCGAGCTAGATATGACTGGACTTGTGTGCAAATCATTCGTATGAAACCAAGAAACTTGAAGAGATTTGGTGTTCATGAAAATCCAGAAAACATGTTCGTAGTCTACTCCTCCTCCTGAGTGTGTGCATAAGACGACTAGCTAATGAAATAGAATTTGCATTGACATTGAATTGCACTTTTACATATGGAATATAGTGAGTTGAAATTCTTTATTTTTATTATATTTACAGCATTTAGCAGATACCCTTCCCCAGAGGGACTTATAGAAGTGCTAGTTCACTAGGACAGAGATTAAGAATACCATTGAGAAGAATTTGTCAAACCCAGTCAATTTATATTACCGGCATTAATTAAAGAATATAAAAAATAAAGAGCCAACGCGAAGCCATAAATGAACTCAACTAAAAATAAATAAAACTAATCATGACAAAAGAAACGCTGCTGTGTTAGCAGAGGATGGGCCGGTCCGTGTGTGTATAGCCGCAAGCTGTAAACTTGTTGTTTTGTTTTGTGGGCGTCACTACGTTCAAAAGATTCAGCATTCAGAAAGGGCACGCTCTTTGCACGTCACGGGCGATCGACGTACGCACGTGAGTATGAAGAAGATCAGACTTTCTGAACCTTTTGTAAATCTGGCAGAAAACGTTCGATCGGATTGGCTTGCACAAACATTTACTGTGCTGAAAGACTGATAAAGGAGGCCCATCGTGACAGAAACAAAAAAGTCTTAAGGAAAATATGCACTTCATTATGTACAATAATCAATTTTTATGCAAACTGCAAGTCTTGAAGAAATTCCCTGCAGCACCACGACCCATCACTGAACTCTCAGTTTAAATCTCTTTCATCTCTTGGCTTTCCCACAATTATTTACAAAGTGAGACTGTTCTGTTCCTTCATGTCATTTAAACAGGAGCAGGAACCAGATTGCCCAGTTGTTGGAAGAAAACTGCACAGAACTGTGTTGCCATCTAGTGGCATCGCCCTGAAGGACACAAAGTCAGGTCTGAAATTCTGAATCTACCAAGAACTGTTTAACGTCATCAGGCACTGAAAACAACATTTATTCAAGAATTGAAAAGAATGTTATTTAAAATTGACACGAATCTATTTTTCAGCTAGGAAACCACATCAAATTGACACCATATCATTTACTCACACAGTGTTAATTGTTGTGATTGATTTGCTACGTCATTATATTATTCATTCAGAGCTCACGACATACACTGTGTACCTGAGAGACAAGAAATGCACTCTAATGTCACACTGAAACATCCTCAATACTCTCTCTCTCTCTCTCTCTCTCTCTCTCTCTCTCTCTCAGTGTGTCAGAAATAAAAGAGGAAAGAAAGGGAAAAAGCAGGATCAAATGAATATGAATAGAGAATGCAGAAGTATAAAAGTTATGAAAGAAAGAAAGAAAGAAATTTGAAAAGAAACAACAACAACAACAACAACAACACTATATGGATGAAGGTTGGTGGACTATAAGACCTATATGTGAGCCGCGCCCAAACTGTTGCCACAAAGTTTGAAGCACACAATTATCAAGAATCCCTTTGTATGCTGTATCATTAAAATTTCCCTTCACTGGAACTAAGGGGCCCAGACATGTTTCAGCATGATAATGTTCCTGTGCACAAAGCGAGCTCCATGAACAAATAATGTGTCAAGGTTAATGTAGAAGAGCTCATGTGACCTGCACAGAGCCCTGACCTCAACCCCACTGAACACCTTTGGGATGAAGTGGCATGCCGACTGCGCCCCCGGGGCCTTCTTGAGCAACATCAGTGCCTGATCTCACTAATACTCATGTGGCTGAATGGGAAAATCCCCACAAGTTCCAAAATCCAGTGGAAAGCCTTCCCAGAAGAGTGGAAGTTGTTACAACAGCAAAGGAGGGACTATATTTGGAACTAATGTTTGGAATCTTCTTCTTCTTCTTCTTCTTCTTTGGGCTTTTCCCTTCAGGGGTCTCCACAGCGAATCATCACTCTCCACCTANCATATACCTCCTCTTTGGCCTTCCTCTTCGCCTCCTGCCTGGCAGCTCCATGTCCAACATTCTCCTACCAATATGCTCAATGTTTGGAATCAATAACAAATTTTTTGTACTAAAACAATAGGGTGTCTAAGACGTTTGCACAGTACTGTGTATGATATGTAATGATATAATAATCAATTTGAAATACTATTATCAGAAAACCATTATTTAATAACACAATGTCATAATGTTCGAGCAGGATCTATGTGTTAACATACTGTATATACCAGCACAAGTTGTCATGTGTGACATAAGCCGACACAAGCCCCAACTTGCCCCAAACTAACACTGAGGTTAGGTATGAATGCTCAAAATTCTACTCTTACAGTGAAAGAAGAGAGATCATACAATGGATATAAAAAGTCTACACACCCCTGTTAAAATGGCAAGTTTTTGTGATGAGAAAAAAAAACAAAAAAACAAGATAAATCAAGTCAGAACTTTTCCCACCATTTCTCTGTAGGATTTTCTTGACATCTTCTTGGTTTCATCTGACTGCTGAAGCCATGTTCTGCAAAGAGCTGACAAAAAGTAAACTAAACTAAATTTTTTTTCCAAAACATTAGATGAACCATGGAACACTGTGAAGGCCATCATCAACAAGTGGAGAAAATGGAGCGCCACAGTGACATCACCAAGAACAGGACGTCCCGGCAAAATTCACAAAAGGGCAGGACAAAAAAAAAAAATGACCAGGGAGCAAGACCAATGGCAACATTAAAGGAGCTGCAGGAATATCTGACAAGTACTGATTACTCTCTGCATATGACAACCATCTCTTGTGTTCTTCACATGTCTGGGCTATGGGGTAGGGAGGATAGACAGAAGCCCTTTCTCACACAAAACTCAAAACTCCAAGCTCCAAGCTCAAGCAAATCACCCCAAACTATGTGGCAAAATGTGGTCTGATGAGTTCAATTCCGAAATGTAGAACAATTCCATAATTCCAAAAAATATGTTTGCTCCAAAAAAAAAAAGCACCAAAAAAAACCCCCACCATACCCGAGTTGAAGCATGGTGGTGGCAGCATCATGCTTTAGAGCTGCTTTTCTTCAGCCAGAACTGCGAACCTTCAGGCGTCTCCTACTAAGCTGTAGATGAAAAGGAATTTCCCCTTTCAGCACGACAATGACCCAAAGCATATAATCAAATCAACAAAGATCAATGTTTTTAAATGATCTAGCCAAAGCCCAGACCTGAATCTAGCTAAAAATCTGTGGGGTGACCTGAAGCAGGCTGTGCACAGGAGATACCCTCACAATCTGATGGATCTAGAATGTTTTTGCAAGAAAGCATGGGAAGATTTTGCCAAGTCAAGATGTGTCATGCTGATAGACTCTTAGCCATTAAAAGCCATTTGTTTGTAGTTTTTGCTCAATATCCTGTTGGAACATTTCTATTCGTCCTGAATGCACATGTATGGCTGACTAGAACAGCTTCTACTCAACACTGTGATTATATTTGGCTCATTTCATGTTGCCTCTGATGGCACGAAGCTATCCATTTCCTGTGATTCTCCCACCACCATGCTTGATCAAAGGAACAGTGTTACCTGGGTGCTGGGCTGCACCCACATTATGCTTGGCTCATCTTTAGCCTCATCAGACCATGAAATCTTTTCCCAAAATGCCCCCAGATTATCTAACATCACCTGTCTCAAAAGTTGCTTCTGTCTGACCACTCTACCATAGAGGCCAGATCTGTGAAGAGCCGATGATGTTATTGATGTCTGGCTCATAATCGCTTCTCTGACAATTGCCCTTCTTGCCTGATTACTCAGTTTGTCCTGATCTCAGTAGTGTCTGGCCTGTGCCTTATTTTTTTTTTTTCCACTTTCTTATAGTGGATTTTACAGTGTTCCTAAGAACCTTAAAACATCTAAATAATGTATTTTAATTTTATTTCTGTAGCAAGTCCCTTAAAATGTTCAGAAAAACAGAAATGTCTGTTCCTTATTATCATCTCTCATAGTGACTCCGTGTTCATATTCTTCCATGGTATTCACTGAGAGCAATTGGAAGTGCTTTCCCCCCTATTCCCTGGTATCCTGAATCACACCACAACATGACAAGATGGAGAGATTACACAGGAATCTGCCCATCTTTATCTATCCTGCTTTATCTCCCATTTAGCAACCTTTGCACTGTAAAGGACAAAGCCATACAAATCGTCATGTGGCCTCGATCATCAAATTAAAAAAATGTATAGTATTAAATTAAAATAAGTGGATGTTTGACAACTTTTGCTAGGGTTCAGTCTAGGGTTAGTCACACAGAACGGTATGTGTAGGCACGTTTCATGCCCAGTGAGTGACGGTAGTCTCAGCCTCAGACGCTCCATTTACATAATACAGAGTGGCTGATATGGTTTACGCACTTTTCCGACCACAACCGTTAGAATGTCGAAAGTTGCTATCCGACTGGCTCTTTATACTTAGGTGTACACGCACTTAGCGGTGAGCAAATGTGATAATCTCATGTGTTTGCTGATGAGCTGAGAGAAAAGTGGTTGGCTGTCAGCCATTTTCATTCTGTGGCCATGTGTACTGAATCAGACAGTTCTGGTTTGTGAGAATAGTGTAAGGGTATCACACTATACCGCAAACATAATAAATCTTACTTCACAAGAGCATCTTGAAAAAAAAGTCTTGTTTGCTTTTACGCTTTGTAAGTGAAGTTTAAACTCCATGAAGATGAACTGAAGCCCCATACAACGCTTTCAATATGCTGTGAACTGTAAAAAAATACAATAAACAGATAAACAGATAACCAACCAATCAACCAACCGTCCAACCAAACAAATAAACATAACTTAACGTAACATTATTTCCATTGGAAAGTCAAAGCATTCTGTCATTCAGGCGATGAAGGTAATATTATTCCAGGCTGTTTCATGTTTAAATCAGTTTGACACGTGTACGTCATGATGTACATATCAAAGGCTTCCTTACTTAGCTGCCTACTTCATAGCTTCACTATAAGTTTGAATTTTCAGATAGATTACACTTTCCCCCCCATTTTCACATCTCATGACCTTAACAATTGGAATAATTATACCGCGTGTTTGCATAAACATAATCATAGTGTAATGATGCACATGCACTTTATAAAGAAGGTATGATGGAAGTAATTACATTTTTTGCCTGACTTTTAAACTGTAAAAACACAAAAGGAAGACAGGTATTTTAGGTATATACTGTATATATAAACCCTATGATTAAAATATATAAAGTGGTATACTGATGAACTCAGTATAATCAACTATATACTATATATAATATACTGATTATACTGATGAACTGATGTGTCTCCAAATGTGTTTGCTTAAATAATTGCGAAAAAGCACAAATAATTGCAACCAAGCGATGATTCTTACATGCCTCGCATCCATCCCGCCACTCATGCTGATATGAGGACTAATACCAAAGAATCCCAGTGGATAAGCAAAAAATGAGAATACAAGGAGCATGTTGGATAAATAAAGAGCTGTTCAGTCTGTATTTTTCCATAAATCATTCCATAACATAAAAAGTCCATCAATCTCAGGCAGACATGGCTAACAAAGGCAAATATATTTCCATATTGCAAACTGGAAGGTATACAGTAGGTCAAAACCAGAATACCATGACACTAAATTTTGCAAGACAAGACAATAATAGTAGTAGGATTGCTCAACTGTTATGACTTCTGCAACATTTACTGGATTTTCCAGCTCTTGTCTAAACCATAAATCTCACAAAATCTTTGGACAATAACTCAATGAACACAGCTGTAATTACTGCCAGAAACAACAACAACAACAACAACAAAAAAAAAAAAACACAGTTGCGTTTTC
The DNA here is from genome assembly GCA_033441825.1 of Pangasius elongatus. Classification (NCBI taxonomy): domain Eukaryota; kingdom Metazoa; phylum Chordata; class Actinopteri; order Siluriformes; family Pangasiidae; genus Pangasius; species Pangasius elongatus. The sequence continues at coordinate 1,849,068 of JAKKZN010000028.1, forward strand.
TTGGGAATGAAACAAGGTTCTTCTTCTATGGTTGTATGAGATAATGGACAGGCAGAAACAATTGTAGTGAATGTACACTTTTCAGGTTTTTGACATGATCAAGGTCATATCATTACCATTATATTATCCAAAAAACTGATTTAATAACAGATTTCAAACAAAGATCACTGTATAGAATATAAAGTTGATTATATACCCTGTTGTTGGTATATATGTATATTTTCCTATAACAGCAACTATGTTTTATTCCTTCCTCTTGCTTCAGAATAATATGGTTTAATATGGGGCCTAATGGTNCACTTGGATGGGTTAAATGCAGAACACAAATTCCGAGTATGGGTCACCACACTTGGCCACAAAGTCACTTCACTTCAAATTCATTGACTAGGACAATTTCTGGTGAGTCCAGTAACCTTTAAGTTGAACCCTGTGTAAAATGGCATATTAGGAAGTGAAAATATCTTGATTATAGTCAAATTGATCTAGTATTTTCTATTATACTATTAAAACTACAATACCCCAAATATATTATTATTATTAAACCTATTTCAATACATTTTTTTTTTACTTTTTCAAGCATGAAATACAAGTAGTTTAGTTCTATTGGCAGACATTTTCTAATTTTAAGCAATTATTTTTAGAAGGAAGCAAAACTATCGGCCAATAGTATAATAGTATAAGAAAATGTAAAGCATGAAATGTGTAAAAGCAGCTACAAACAAACAGGCTGAATAATTTTAAACACGTGTATATTTGAGTTGTTCCTGCTGCTTTCAGACCATCCTGCAACTCTTTTCGAGTGACTGCTGGCTTCTCGCTTTCCTTCCTTATCATTTGTCTGAGAGTGCGCTGTGAAATTTTGTGTAGTTCCCCTGTCCGTGGGCGAGTATCAAACCAGTGTTACTGTCAAGGATGTTTAAGGTCTTTGCTTTGGCTCTGTAGCTTTTTCCACTGTGATGGTTAATAAAGTGCTATCTAACTAAACTGTGCTTGGTTTGCCACTAATTAATCTTAGTGAATAACAAACAACTTAAAGAAAGATGTGTGTTACATACAAGCCTGTTTTGCAAATTTTCCTGAAAGCTTTTGTTATCAGAGATTTAGTGAACAAGTTGTAAGTAGTTCTTTGTTGACTCTGCTTAGCTCAAGTCTGGAGAAAAGCCACACGAGTCGACGGTCAAACAATCAAGTCACAGTCTGGAGGTAAATTTAATAGATGAATCAATGAATCAAACAGCAAAAACAGATGCAGATAGACAGGATTCATAAATTGCTAATGATTTACAACAAAACGAATCAACAATTTGCAACAAATATTATGTTTGTTTGGAAGGGCTGCATGGAAAAGAAGGGAATATGTTTTAATGCAAATCTGTGTTAATGCAAATCAGTACATTCACATGGAAACGATGTACACGGTCGAATCAAGTAAATCCAATGAACATTTTTTTCAATGTGCAAAACAACAAACAACAAAACAAGTTCACTGAATTTACTTGATTCAAATGTGTACATCGGTTACACACAAACTAAATATTTTACTGCGAGATAAATTCATCTCTTACATTTAACCAGTTAACTTGTTGGTTTTTGGGAAACACCCATTAATTAAAGAATGTTCTAGCAAACAAGAGAACAAAGTACTTAGAGTTACGAATGTTTTGGGAAACCCACATTTGTTAGTCAATTAGTTCGAATCGTTTAGTATCATATGAAATTAACCAATCAAATTGAATTCCTTGTCTCCAAACATTCGGACAACTGTTTGAAATGTGATTTAATATGGGGAACATTTACTGTAACTACAACACTGCTTAGTACCCTACAGAAGTAAAACAGAAACTACAGAGTTATGTAGACAGATTAAAATAGGAATTCTCAAACTTTTTTTGAAACCAGGTACTGTAGGATACATTCCACAGACCCCCTTGAAACATAATTGTAGCACACTGCCTGAGTCTGAGGGAAATAAGAATAAGAAATAAGGAAACTGGAAGCAGGCTTGGGACAACTCAGAAAAGGCTCTTTATTGGCCATGACACTTGACTTGTTATTTCTGCGGTGGTAGTTTAAGCACATATGCACACACACAGCTCCGAACTGCTCAGCTCTCACTCTCCCGAGG
>JAKKZN010000028.1:1962628-1973047 GCA_033441825.1 Pangasius elongatus
GAAGATAGGGATAGGTGGAGAGTGATGATTCGCTGTGGAGACCCCTGAAGGGAAAAGCCAAAAGAAGAAGAAGAAACCTGTCATCATGGAGAATGTTTGAGCCACACAACATTTAAGCTGAAAGTCCTTTATTGGCTGTGCAATTACAGTACACATTCACACATTTGCAATGGCTTGATCTAAGGTCAACTTTTTTCTGGAAAAATGTGCTTACATTTGAACTCACTATCTTAAGGTCATATATTCCATTTAAAAGCTTCTAATCAGTGGTATTTTCTTTTCAAGAGAATTTCCTAGAAACTGTGGGCTTTGGGTCCTGGGTTCCCGGCGTTAAAGAATCGAGCTTAAATGCTTAATGCTAATCTCTTTTCATCCATTCATCCATTAAATTATTCATTATTCTTCCGTAACAGGAGAGAGGGGAAATATGCTTCTCTAAAATATCAAACATGGATTCAATGGTGCAGGCAGAGCTACCTGTAGAAGTGACCCAAATAATTAAGGCGCCATTGAGAAAGAGGGTCAGTAAGAAAGCTATTAACACTGAGCAAAATCTCGAAAGGCAAGAGAGAGGGAGTGAGAGAGGGAGTGAGAGAGAGAGAAGAATAATTAGAAGAAGAATTAAGATCAAGGGAATAGTCTTGCACATGTCTCTAAAGGTTACACTAAGGGTAATGAGTACTCTAGCACCACTGACTCACTACCTCCTCATTCAGGTGGAAGGATGGCAATTTATGTTCTCCTCCCCATCCCATAATAATACGGTCAGTATGGTGTTAGTAATACAATGTGTACATAGTCATGTGACTGACCAGATCGCTAGGGGTTAAAAAATACAAAAAAAAAAATAACTTAACTAAATCACGATCTTACGGTCTTGCTTTTTAAATGATTTGACTATTTATTGTTTTTTTTTTTCTATTTTAAATTAATTTATTATGACTAATTTTGAATTAATGTTAGGTATTTATTTATTTATTTATTTATTTATTTATTTATTTATTAAAATTACTATTAGTCTTCTGAAAGCATACATGGCATACTTTTCCAGGGCATTACAGTCTACACAGTTAATAATAATAATAATAATAATAATAATAATAATAATAATAATAATAATAATAATAATAATAATAATAATAAAAATAAAAGCATACACACCATTCTTTTTCAGGGCCTCAATTCCTTCAGAAACTGCATTGAGGTTATATTTACTTTTGCATTTGAATGCATTTAAATAATATAGCAAGTCTACATTATTAGATGGGAGCTTATTATCGTGCGACGTCTGAGACCAAACCGAATCTCTTGTGTATTTTGAAGCCCGATAACCTTTTAGGTGACAAAGTAGAACGTGTCATTTTTAACATTTCAATGTGGAATTTTTTTTTTGCCTTCAAAGATGTAAATATTAGAAAACATCTGAATAATATTTGAACAATGCATTCACAATACCTAACTACTGTATACTAGTAAAAGACAGAAATGTGATGTTAATTTCACTAATTGGGTTTTGTGCTGATTATACTGGGATGTTAAATATATAAAAAGACCTGCCTTTGCTCAGGGCTACTATAATACCATTTTGAAAGGTGTAAAATATATAAAATAATATAAAATATCTCATAAGCAGCTCAGACTGAAAAGGCAACAATTAGTTGACACTTCACACTTCGCACACGCTTTTAAAAATACGGTCCAGGGTGTAAATAGCACGAAAAACATTTCACACCTTATGCATTTGCACTAATGCAGTAAAGAGACTTTCGGAATTTGACTAAGCAAGTAAACTGACTGATGTATTATATAAACCCGTTCAAAAGCTTTGGCAAATCCATCAACACAAATATAATCCAGTCTTATATGATAATTAATTGTTACCTTAATATGTGGCGGTGAATACATTAGCAACAAGCTATTAGCAAACGAAGCGTATATATATATTACACATTACAGCAGGTGCTACTGTAATTCAGCATGGATATAGAATTAATGTGAGCGCTAAATAAATAAACAGCGGTAAAGTGTGTGGTGAGCGGCTCTCACCCGGAGCGTGTTGATTTGCGTGCTGTTCTGGAAGAAGTTCCAGATCTCGTCTTTGTTTTCCAGCCAAGTGTCAGCCAGTTCGCCGACTTTCGCCAGAGCGTTGAAGGTGCTGTTGGCCTGGACACACGCATAAAGAACATGACCAGAATGACCGAGCAAATGATCACACAAGGCCAAAACTCTCATTCAGGTCATTCATGCTGATTAAGTTCGCCATACTACAGTTTTTTTTATTCACTGTTGGTATTTTTAATCCCTGATGGACGAAACCTTTAAAAAAGTTTATGTAGGTTTATGTCTGTTGTCAAGAGTTCCTACTTGTAATGAGCTATGAACACATGTCATAATACATTCATAAGGTATTATACACATCATTGTAATGTTCAGAAACTGTTCACGTTCATATATATCAGGAAATAATAATAACTAACAAACACATCACTTCTTGCAAAGAATTTTACTAAGAAACTGTCAGTGTGTCTATGGACAGGATTTATTTTATTGGTGATGTATTATAAACACAGGCTATAATGCATTATAAACAGCAGTATATATATATATATAATACCTTATGAAATGCATTATAACAGGTCATGAAAGTGTTCATAGGTCATTATACTGTATAATGTATATGGCCTTTACAGAAACTGTTATTGGGCATTTTTAGGCAGCATGTAATAATCATCATCATCATCATCATCAACATACTCTGCACATGCTTTTCTGTAAAAGAGTGAACATTCACACATTTTTATTTTTATTTTTATTTGCACCCCATTCCCATCTGTGCACTTCTATCTATGTATTTCTCCATTATCACACAACAAACTGCTGCTCATGAGACAACACCCTTTGGAGGAAAGTGCTAACTGCTCTCCGCATACATGAGCTCAAAGATGATTGGCTAGGTTTGCTCAGTATTGAATTACACACACACACACACACACACACACACACACACACACACACACACACACTTCATAACTGAGTGGAAAAACTGAGCCCATTCAGCTGATACCAAAACATACAGTCATTTCCTGAATGAGAAGAGAAAATAAAAATGTAAGTATTCAATTTCAATAATACTCAATTAAAGTACAAATACACCATTATTATTTATAGTAACCAAATACAATTACTCAAGTATTTTCCACTATTACTGGCAGGAGAGAGAGTAACACCATCTCTCCTGTCTCGCTCCCTCCCTCCCAGAGAGACAGCCATTTTGGCTTTTTTGGACTCCTGGCCACGGACGGCTCTGGCATCATCGTGACCTCCTGATGATAGGGTGAATGCTTTTCAGTTGCACCACTTGCAAACCCTCACATTTTAAATCAGCTAATTATACATAAACCCACATCCACTGCCCCCAAACATCTGTTCTGCTGACCTTAGATTTATTAATAAAAGCAAAGCACGCTGTAACACCATCAGAATCATGATGTTGTGAATTAGCAAGAATTCTTACTGTAGTAATGCACTGCATCTGAAGCTTTACATTTAGACTCAAACAGTGTGAGCATGTTTTACTGCATAAACAGGGACTCATACACACTCAAACACACACACACACACACACTGAGAAGAGCGAGATGTAAATCATTGAGATAATGAGGATAAGACATACATTCACCTAGTCCTACGTCTTTACTGCATGTGTGTGTGTTCTGTACCTAATTTGAAGCCATAACTGAATGTTGTTCCTTTACTCACTTCATTCCCTGGAGAGCACTATCAGCCAAGCTCAGTGTGGCAAAATAATGCTATTTACACACACACACACACACACACACACACACACACACACAGAGCTTGGTAGATGAATAGTCTCATCCTAATTATGTCCCTGACTTACATCTAACTCTTCTTACTGTGTGTGTACTTGTGTGTGTGTGTGTGTGCGCGTGTTTCAGAGAGTTTATGAAAATAACTTATAATGCATTCACCTTGCAAACCCATTAAGTGTGTGTATGCGTGTCCTTGTGTGCGTCTATAGTACCTCTGCCATAACCTGCCGTGTAAAGGGCGTGTCTGGAGTGTAGAGGATTTGTCCCTGAAGAAGTGGGCGGAGACTACTCCAGAAAAGACGGAGACTGGTTGTGCTTGTCAAAGTGTCAATCAAATTCTGACAGAATTCACCTTCAGAGAGAGAGAGAGAGAGAGAGAGAGACCACATGAAACAACACATCAAACACATGAGCATCTGTTTTTGTTGCTTTACAAACCCAACAGTAACAGCAGTACGAAACAGAAGACAGTGAATTGTTTGACTAAGAATAACTAGCCATGGCAGGAGGCATAAATTGCTAACGGGCAAGACATAGCCTGTAAGTACTGTAATGAATATGTGATGAATATTTATTCTAAAATATGTTTGTCTGCTTAGACGGGTGTAAATATTACTGGAATTTTGGTACCTATGAAATTCTGGATGTTTCCATTCACTGCAAAAAATATCAGTGCATGAAACATGAAAGACACATGAAAGCTTTCATGTGTATTGCACTGAGGAGAGGATCCCGTCTGGCCACTCTGCCATAAAGCCCTGATCAGTGGAGTGTATTGCAGTGATGGTTGCTCTTCTGCAAGCTTCTCCCCTCTCCACACATGATCTCTGGCGCTCAACCATACTGACCATCAGGTTCTTGGTCACCTCTCTTGCCAAGGCCCTTCTCCACTGATCAGCAGAATTTTTTTTTTTGTAGCCTTCCCCAGATCTTTGCCTTGACACAATCCTGTCTCTGAGCTCTGCAGGCAGTTCCTTTAACCTCATAGCTTGGTTTTTGCTCTGATGTGCATTTTCAGCTGTTAGACCTGTATATAGACAGGTGTGTGCCTTTCCAAATCATGTCCAATCAATTGAATTTGCCACAGGTGGTCTCTATTTAAAGTGTAGAAACATCTCAAAGATGATCCTGAGAAATGGGATGCACCTGAGCTAAATTTCAAGCGTCACAGGAAAGGCTCTGAACACTTATGTCAATGTGATACATTTGCAAAGCTATTACAAATCTGGCTTTTGCTTTGTCATTACGGGGTAAAAATAATAATTTAAAGCATTTTAGAATAAAGCTGCAACAGAACAAAATACAAAGGGGTCTGACTACTCTCTGGAAGAACTGAATACATTATTACATCTGACAGTGTTGATAACTAAACCAGGCACCAAACATATAATAGAGAGTTTTTATATTGTCAAGACAGTGTACATAACAAATAGTTTATCTTGACTTTAGGGTTGTGTTTTGCGGTGGCAACCTCATATTCACACAAGCACATGACAAAGCAACAAACACCCCTTAATTTTCCATGTGTATGTCTAACACAGAGCCGCAATTTCAACGACAGCAGCAGTTGACAATGCGACAGCGCAACATGCTGCATGTGAAGATTGAGATTTATATTTTACATTGATGTCATTTGGCAGACATCCTTATCCACTTATACACAACTGAGCAGTTGAGGGTTAAGGGCTTTGCTCAAGGGCCCAGCAGTGGCAGCATGGTGGTGCTAGGATTTGAACTCTCAACCTTCTGATCAGAAGTCCAACGTCTTAACCACTGAGATATTCTTAGCTCTATGCAAATTAGCTACGACACAGTAAAGTCACAATTCCAAACGATTGGAATTAAATACCTTCTGTCCAACCAGAATCCAGAAATCAACAGTGTTTTGGTACTTTATAAATAAACCAAACCATTTTGGATCTGAGAGTGATTGCTATGGACTTCTCGCGACACAAACACATCATCCTTAGGTGTGTTGGGGCTCTGGGAGAAAACATGTAACATGTAAACTAGGATCCTTAAGTATTTAACCTTTATAGAGGTAATTTAAAAGGCTTAGCCCAGTGTTGAGAGCTCTCACTGTGTTAATGTAGATATTCACATAACTAAACCCAGCAGGAACACTAGAAATCTCAAGTAAAGGCAGACAGCAATTAGGCTGAAAACAGAAATGAGCCACGTGAGGACCGAACAGAGCTGAATCGAGTGTAACTAGAGTATTGTTTCATTAATTTGTGAAGCCCAAGCAGCATAAATCCTCTACAGAATGAGACTGACAAGCGAGGGTTGGCGCTTCTGAGAAAATGTTATTAACAGAATACATGGCACAGCTGATAATTAGCTTTATTCTGATGACACTTCTCTAGAGAACTATGCACAAGATGTAAAAAAACAACAACAACAACAAAAAACAAACAAAAGTTCAAAGAATCAACATGAATAAAGGAGATGAGCAGATTTCATATGCAGTTATGCGAAAATTAAAGCTTAGCCTGAAAAGCCCTGAGAGGTCAATTGTGAATATTGTGAATAAGGTCTTAGATCTTTAACAAATGTTTCACCAAAGGCCTATCAGGCATAATTATAAAAGTATTATGAATTCTTTTTTACATGTTTTTTAGACTTTGCAGATACCATCAACAAGGAATTTCTTATTTCTTAATTCTCATCTCTCACATCTTAAGCATTACTGAATTATAAATGTCCAACCATTACATGTCTAGCCACCAATGGCGTAATCATTGTTTTGCGTCCTTATGTTGTTCATTTATTTTATTAATTAGCTCATATTTTCCTCACAGCTAGCAACAGTTACTCTGGGTTTCAATGGGATTGTAGCCTAATTTAAACCCCCAACTCTTTGACCAGGCAGTTACTAAGGATAGATGAATGAACACTGTTAATGTTAATGAACAAGGTCTCAACCAGATGCCCTATGAACCTTTTTAGCTAGCTAAAAATGGCAACAGGAAAAAGAGAAAAATGTCAAATGCTCATATCTGTATTTTAGCACATTAGAACATAAGTAGCAGACAACGTGTTCAAATCATTTGCAGTGATGCTAGGTCACTTTTTTTTTTTTCAAATTCTGCAGTCAGTGTATTGTACTTTTGTAGTTACTATACTACAATAGTTGTTCCACTGTTAAAACCAACACTTCCTGCTCCAATCCTTAAATTATTGTGTGCTGAACAGCTCACTTACTTGAGTTGCCTTGGGATGAGTTTGAGAGTGTCGCTTGTGATGGCGATCGAAATGCTGACTTTGCACTGCTAGTATTGGAGCTTGAATTCCCACCACACATGAGCAGAGTCAAACTGCCGAAGGGATTTGAGCGGAAGTCAAGAGAGTTCATGGCATTGAGGAAGACTGTGGTCTGCAATTTAGACACCTGTTCAGTGTGAAAGAGAAGTATTATCAGCCTGGTATACTGCCCATTGAATCCAAAAGTTGGAGCATTTGCAAGTGGGAGTGATTGGATTCATTGGTCACAGTGAAGTGATGTTCTAAGAAAAGTTAAGATCACCAGGAAGGATTTATTTCCTTCTTCCTTTACATATGGCTTGACTAAACAGACACCAACAGATTCCATTTAGCAAAGAGAATCATGGCAGCTGGCTTCACCAAGACTAAAGAAGCATTCCTTTCTCACTAAACCACATTCAAATGCTGTTTTGTCCTTTCTAAGCCACACCTCATTTAAATAATAGTCTAATAACAAAATTACTCCTGGGCATGGAAAAGAGCTGCAGAGGACACAGGTGGCCTTATTGAAAACAGAGATCATTGATGTTTCCAGTGAGATTCTTATGCAAATCCATTCAAACTAGAGCACAGAAGCCGATCTCACCTGATTTGCCAGTGGGGCTGCATGGGAGCCAGTGCTGGCCAGAAGAATAGCAAAATCTGCAGGGTTCATATTCAGTGCTAAAGGCACCTAAAGGAAGGGAAGATGGTGTTGTTAGACTACAATGTAATAATTTTACCCATTTGATAAATACCAGTAATCAAGACCCATTACGTTTTGCTGTGTCATGATTCAATCCTGAGATCGGGTTACTATTTGTATGGGGTTTCCTCTGGGTTCTGCGGTTTCCTCCAACCTCCTAAAAACATTCATGATTTGGACTAGATAAACTAAATTGACCCTAGGTGTGAATGTGTGTGCACGGAGCCCTGCGATGGACTGCACGGCATCCCATCCAGGGTGTATTCCCACCTCCTAACCAGTGTTCCCAGGATAGGCTCTGGATCCATTGCAACCTGGACAAATTAAGTCGATTGAGCATAGTGATCTGGTATCATTATGCAGTTTCAGACCCTTCATGATGTCCTAGGAGGTCTATAATTAAGGCACCAAAGCCACAGATTGTTCATTCAATCTCTCTCACCTTGAGATAGAGACAAAGGGAACGGTGAGTGTGTTGGTGGGACTGAGAGGCATCTAGAGCCTCTGGCTGTGATAAGACCTAGAAGAAGCTGTCTGCCTGAACTGGATTTTAAGCCACATGTGGCAGCCTGGAGTGCATTAATCTATACCCAACATTACCTTAGGAATTCACCCACCTGCACAGGCTGAGAAGCATTAGACTCTGTAATGCCTCGTATCCGTTATGAGTGCCTGTGCCAGTCTGAGTGTTGCCTGGGTACAGTGTTGTATGGGCAGCTTTCTGCAGCATAAGGTGAGACCATGTCAGGCTCACACACACACATAAGAGGTGATAAACACTAATTGAATGGTGGCCTTTTATCCTCAATTTGTGCACACACAGCTTGGGGGGCTATAATTATTTCTCGTTTCAGGAGCTTAACTACTTGCATAAACTACTTAAACTCCACTGGCTACAAATAATACGGTCTGCATTTCCCAGCCTGCATCCCAAAGACACATTTACACTCTCCTGTGAATCTCTCATGGAAATGAGCTCTCTAGGCTAATAAAGAGAAATCAGGCAGCTCAGATCTGTAGATCAAGGCTCCAATCTTCTCTCCTTCAACAACAGCCGCTTCCATCTATCAGTGACTTGTACTCCGGGCCAAATGCATCATTCAGACTGATTTAATCTCTCTGATGTTTCTGAATGAAATGTTTCTGTAGGGAGAGATCTTCGAAAAGAAAACGGGCCAATGTGTTTGGCATGATGTGTGAAATAATCCAAATAAACTGCCAAGACGGAGAGCCTGTCACTTTGTCCTTGACATCTGTAATGGTTCCCTTCGGGGGTGGGATTTAGAGATGACAGAATTAGAGTAGCAGAAAAAGAATCTGAAGAGGAAAATCATCCCAATATATTTCCAAGAAATTGAATATTAACTACATCTCCAACTGCTCTTCTGGTGTTTATCCCTGCAATCATGGCATATTGTCTAATGTCCCCAACTTACACTCACAGACAAAAAAAGGCACTGGGGTTTTAAAGCATCATCGTTTGTTATAAGGGCGGCACCCTTGAGAGTATGTCTTTTGTACTTTAGTAAGAGGAACATAATCATAAAAGAAATCATTAAGGCACATAATTGGACCATAAGGAATAGTTGTACTGCACATGTGAGGTTACAACTGACATTGTGTGTACCTTGTGGATCAAAAATGCACCTGTACAGGATCTATCATCTCTAAGAGTGTACAGGGATTGGAGGGTTATATCACTGGATACTAATTTCTGAGGTAGTAAAGAAAAGCTGAGAACAAAACTCAACACTAATGGTCTTTAAAGGCCACTGAGATATCTGGACCTGACCTGGGCCAAAAAGCAGAATATCAATGAAAGGACTCAATGGCTAACTAAACTTCATTTATATTCTCTTTAGCATGACTAGCTTACTAAAACATTATTTATTGGCTAACCTATCTGTATAGTGCTTTTGTAGGAACTGTCATGGATGATGGCAAATTTATTGGATTAAAAAAAAAATTGCTGTGTCCACTAAATCCTCTTATAGCGCTAAGCTTTGTAACGCCACTTGTAACTTTCATTACGTATTAGCATGTGCAGGTCCATGTCCATATTCAGGTATGCAGTAGGTTTGTAGGAAACAGCTTCGGGAGGAGAGGTACACATGCAAATTTGCAAGTGCTTTGGCTTTGTGATAGCAAGTGAGATAAAACAGCCTACATCCTACGCGCACATTACATTATGCACAGTATAAAACAAAATAAACTGTGAAAGAATATGAATGTGCCAGATCAAGTGGTATTTTATAAGCTGCCAAATAAACAGGATGTAAGCCATGTTGTTAAATTAAACCAAATTTTCATTGACTAATGTGATAATTACAACTAGGACAATTCATGCAGCAGCATACTACACTATTTATTTCAGTACATGCAACGTATTATTTACATTTCATTCATGGCGTTTGGCAGACACCCTTAGCAACTTACAATTATCTCATTTTCAACCAACTGAGGGTTAAGGGCCTTGCTTAGGGGCCCAGTTAAGTGACAACTTGGTGGTGCTGGGATTTGAACTCATAACCTTCCAATTAGAAGGCCAATGTCTTAAATATTGAGTTACCACTTCCCGTCTATTATTGTCACATCAGCGCTGGAATCAGCAACCAACTGGGGCAGTCGTGGCCTAAT
>JAKKZN010000028.1:1975956-1986492 GCA_033441825.1 Pangasius elongatus
CCTCTGAGAATACTGCCATTCCTGCGTTCCTTAAGGATGAGAAGCTGTTCTGGACTGCATTTCGCCTCGCCCCAAGCAGTGGGGTGCATATCGTTATCTCGAGAGTAATGTCTCTATGGGGCCGTTTACGCGACAACGTTTTCAGCCAAAAATGGGAAACTTTTAATGCGTTTTGCCTGTTCGTTTACACGACAACAGCATTTTGGGGACTGAAAACGCATATTTCTGTTTTTGAAAGTTTTTGAAAATGCCGCCGTTATCGTCTCCGTGTAAACACCCAATACGGGAATCTCTGAAAACGGTGACGTCATGCGCGTGCGTAGTACGTGTCAGGTATGTAGACGTGCGCAGTACGTGTCTATTGTAAAGACAAGCGCATACGTGACACAGCGTTTTTGGCCGTTATCGCAGATATGTGTAAACGCGAATCGTTTGGAAAACGTTGTCGCGTATACGTGAAACGTTTTGAAAACACAAGGGAAAAACGTTTCCGTTTTTGACTACGTCGTTGTCGTGTAAACGTAGCCTATGACAAAAGAGCACTGACTTTTGGGGTCACGTAATTCTGTTCTCAGCCCGACTCTTAGGAACAAGCAAAGTTTTTGAGTGTCCAAAATTGCAACAACAATCGAACACACAACAACAACAACAACAACAACAACAACAACAAACTAAGAACAAAAACACTTGGTTAATTGTATAACCGACAATAGACATTTGCCACAAAGCAACTTTACAGAAATGCAGATGTAGATTTAGATCTCTAATGAGCAAGTCAGGGGCAACAGTGCAGAGGAAATGAGGCGGAAACCTTGAAAGGAACCAGGCTCAAAAGGGAACCGTCCTCTCCTGGGTGAAGTATCTGTGTAGTACGCTGGTTAGAAGGGACTTGTTAGTGGTCTGTAAGGGGTACAGTGAGGAGTGAATAACACTCAGTTTGGACGACTAAATCATCAGCTGAAGAATAACCACTGAAGCTATTCATCCTCGCTCTCAGCTCCTGCACCACATGTGTGTTCAGTCACGCTACGTTAACATGCAGTCACATGGGCTATCAGTGGTATGTGGGTAACTATTTAACCTCACATCTTAGCAATGGAGCTCCTTTTGACCCAGAGCAAGAATTTTTAACAAACACAGCATTCAGTGTATCTATAACGTCATCTCTGTTATACACAACGATGAAAATGGAGATGCAGGAGGAACTGAGCCTGGTGAATGATGTAGTGTGTTGAAAAAAAAACCATTGTCAGCATGAGAATGTAGTATTTTGAACTCAGAATGAAAGTCTGAAAGAGCTGCAGGGAGTTCAATAAATCATTCGGTAAAATCAACAGGTCATCTGCATATGCGTGCTGTTAGGCCTTTCTTCTATCACGTCCTCTGATCATCAGGTCCACCTACCACACACGTCACTTTGTAGGTGTGCTACTACTGACCATACCCCGTACGCTACTCTGCACAAAGTATTGGCACCCCTACCACATCCATCAATGGACAGAGACCACCACTGCACGATTTTATTCGCAAAGTGACTCATCCTCAACCTACAAAGCACACCTACGCGAGATGCTATAAATTTGTAGCTCAGTGTCTTTGTAGGGAAAACTATTTGGTTCTGCACAAAGTATCTGTCAGGAAGCATCTCTGCCATCTTCGTGTTTCATTAATGTGTTTATTTAAGCTCTGCTTCAACTAGGGCATTATGCTGAGGGGACTCTTTTAAAGAGATAGTGTAAACTGTTTAAGAAAAAGTGTTTTGAGCAAGTAGTTCCTGCCCTCACTTAGCTTATAGCAGCTATAAACAGTTGTTCCCTCACCAGCCTCTTCATTCTTTTGAAGTTAATAAGACAAAAAAAAAACAGCAAGAGAAACTCCTCCATCCTGAAAATGCTGGAAAACATAAAGTTACAGCTTTACCTCTGACTGCTACAAAGTACTGACACTGGAGACTCCTTCCATAAATGTTAAATAAATGTCTCCTTAGTCCCTGTGAATGAGCTGTTGCTATAGAAACGATAAGGTATTAGAAAGAGTGCATGAATATAAACCTGTGATTTGCAGCTGCGCTACTGTCAGAGCTGCTGATATTCAACAGAAGTGTGTGTGTGTGTGTGTGTGTGTGTGTGTGTGTGTCATTTGGCTAAATAGCGTCATTAGTTAGTGAGTGTGTGACAGATAGACATGGGACAGATAAACAGAGGGACATATATACACAAAATCAGACATGCAAAGAGACAGCTATTGTTTGTTTGATTGATGTATCAATAAGGTCAGTGTGTGTCTGTGTGTGTGTCTGTGTGTGTCTGTGTGTGTCTGTGTGTGTCTGTGTGTGTCTGTGTGTGTCAGTGTGTGTCTGTGTGTGTCAGTGTGTGTCAGTGTGTGTCAGTGTGTGTCTGTGTGTATATCTAAGAGCAGAAGATTAGATATACAGAGAGACAGACACACTGGAAGACAGGCGTGTGCGTGTGCGTGTGCGTGTGTGTGTGTGTGTGTGTGTGTGTGACTTCTTTCAATACATATGATACTGGAGAAACAGTATCATAGAAAAAGTTATTTAAAGCAGGTTTAACACTAGCATTATTAGAGAATTTGATTTAGAGCTGTCTCAATCCCATATGCTGTGATTTTAAACTTTATCTATTAGGAAGCTTTTCTCACGCAGACTTGGCAGCTGTGATGTAATTACTGCTCAGGACCTGTTTAAAGAGCATTCATTAGGCCTTAATTACTTCACACTGTGTACAAAAAGAGGATATAGCTAGGATCTTAGCTCAGGTTATGCAGAACAGAGGTCATATTGTCTTATGTAATGGGCTTTAGTTTGATTTTTGCTCCACTGTAATGTTTGATTGCAAGAATATTATCTAATAAGGATAAATCAGTGTGACTTACATAAGAGAGAGAGAGAGAGAGAGAGAGAGAGAGAGAGAGAGAGCTACATTACCATGAGATTCTTCACATTTTGATTGTTATAATATTCTGTCATTAATGAAGCACGCAGACCGCAGGTAGCATGGATACGTATAGATATCTAGAAATCTCTAACTTGCTTCTTCTTCCCCGCCCCCAATCTGTTTCTGTCATACACACAGGGCATGAAGCCAGACAGTTTTTTCAAAGTGAAGGTCCCGGAACTGAAGGAGATCATTGAGGGCTGCATCCGCATGAACAAGCAGGAGAGGTAAAATCACCATCATGCAGAAAACCCCTCGCACATCTGCTCATGTTCACGTGCACGCGTCCACCACTGGGAAAATGATTAACCTAAATGCTGTAATGCGTGTGTGTGTGTGTGTGTGTGTGTGTGTGTATGCATGCACATCAGCCAGTCTTTCCACCTTGTAAAGACTGTAAAGAGGTGTAATAACACAGTCCTCATTTGTGTGTTTTTGACATTTAAACAATGAGCTCTGAAGGCAATGCAGTGGCACGAGCTGCTATTCCTGTTCCCCAGCGAAGCAGGGGGAGTTAAAAATAACCATGTGACTCACACTCTCGTGAACTCGCTTCACAGTCACCACATTACCTGGACCTCACCTGGATTAGCTGTCCTCCATCTGACAGTTTGATATAACCACAATCTGTCACGCTGAAATCGTTGCTTTATATGTAAATATATTCAGATAGCTGTGGGATGTCATCCAAGGCCAATATTAAATACATAAATAACTTTAAAGTCTATGATTATTTTTTTTCCAGACGGACGACATCGGAGGAGACGCATTTGAATCAGAAACATATCTCATACAATGAATTATTTAGTGAGCTTTAAGCGAGCTGTGAGTGTAGCAGAGGAGTACTCAGTCAGCTTATCCTTCAAATCATGGTCATGTCTTTACAGGTCTTTACAGAGCACATCAAAAGCTTTGGCATTATTTTTTTTTAAATCACGCACATTACAATTTCATGACCTTTTAATATTTTATATAGTGTTTTATTTTCTATCCCTGATTTCTTGGGTTTAAATGCTGGTGCTGTTGAAAAGCCTCTCTCGCACTTCTACTCGAGGAGAACCTGAGCGTAGCCTGGTTCTGAATCCCTGCAACTTTCCCTGCAGAAATCCTCAGCAGCAGAGTGTTTGTGCAACTGCACAGATTTGCATTTAGCTGTTTTGAGAGATTAAGAGTGGCTTAAAATTGAGCTTAATTGAGAATTGTGGTGCACGGCTAGTTCAGGGCTCACACTCCGTTACAGACAACAGTTGTATACGCAGGTCTTTAAGAAGTGTGACAAAAGCGAGAAGTTTTCTGAAATGGAAGAAAGTATGAACAATAATCCAAAATTTCTCCTCTGATGTACTCGTTCCTAATCCTGTCCAACCTCGTCACTCCCAAAGAGAACCTCAACATCTTCAGCTCTGCTACCTCTAGCTCTGACTCCTGCCTCTTCCTCAGTGCCACTGTCTCTAAACCATACAGCATGGCCGCTCTCACCACTGTCTTGCACAGGGTACTAGTTTGTTCATATTTTGGAAGTAGAACCAAATAAATGTATTCGAATATATACTGCAGAAAGGTACATGCTAAAATAATAATTCAGCAAGTGGGAACATTCCTGAGCACATACCTAGTTGAGATAAATTATAGTTTCGGATGATGTAGCTGAGGTTGAGGAACTGTCAGAGCTGGCGGTAGAGTTCATATGACAGTCCTGTCCATCATAGTGAAACTCATACTCTCTTGACAGCGCTCTTCTGAAGTGTGACATGCGAGCTCCTTCAACACCACAGCTATCACACTTCCGTCTGTCATATTAATGCAGAACGACCTGACATTTTCTGCCCTTTAAATGGTATGTTGTTTTGAACTATCCGAAGAGGAATGATGCGTCTAAAAGTCATAACACGTGGTTTGAACTCTGCTAATCACACATTGTTTGAACTTAGGGTTTGAAGCAGATCTGTGAAGATCTGTTGCTGAAGTTCATACTCAAGAAATCTAAGCAACTTGACTCTAGTATTCTCAGATTCTACGAAAAGGTCCCTGTATACTCAAGACATACAGTCAGCAGTTCCTGATCTGATCTGTTCAAAGTTTCATGGCCTATGGGTTTGTGAAGTATATAAATATACAGCACTGTGCAAAAGCCTTAGGCACATGCAAAGAAATGCTGTAGAGCAAAGATGCCTTCAAAAATAATGAAATTAAAATGTTTCTACATTAAATAAATACTATAAAACAGTGATAAATGAAACAAAGTCAATATCTGGTGTGACGATCCTTCGCTTTAAAAAGAAATTGTAGTCTCAGGTACAATTTGCGCCATTTTATAAGGAAGTGAGCTGTAAGTGTTACTGAGCATCTTGCAGAAGCAGCCACGGTTCTTCTGGAGACTTCGACTGTTGCACTCGCTTCTTATTTCCGCAGCCTTCATTATGTTTTTTTGTCTGAAAAGTGGTCTTTTATGTAATATGCTGCTTTCTTTACTGACATACAAACATTTTTCTGTAACATTTAATTTTGTGCTGGAAAACAAATGTTTGGAATCTAAAATGTTTTTGTACTGAATCAATAATATAGATTGATCCTAGAATACAAATCTATGACAAAGTTTGTACTAAAAAAAATAGGGTGCCAAGACTTTTGCACAGTAATATATATATATATTGAAGTGTAGACTTGTACCTGATTGAGTCGGAGTCTCACGCTCATCAGGCTCTGGGAAGTTGCACTTGATACTGACAGGTTTTTCTTCAAGTACTCGGAGAACGTCTCATTATCTCTCAGCACACTGTGCAAAGGAATTGAGCGACCTGCACACACACACAAACACACACGTATAAAGACGCCAGTTTGTATGAGACAGGATGTTACCGCTTTATGAAAAGTGGTTTTAATTTATCAAAGTCATCTTTCTGCCTGTGCACAAACCAAATATAGTTTAAATACATCAGTTGCAATGCGACGCTGAACTGAAATTGAAGCCAGAAGTCATCGCCGACTTATTTTCACAGAGATTTCAGGCTTTCTAAGTGGTTGCTAATTAGCGGCTAACCGAATCTGCCGCGTATGACCGTTATCAACCATGTGTGAAGCAATGTTAATATTCTCCTACCACAGGGGCTGTCTTTTATTATCCTCTTATTAGTGTGTCTTCTGATATGAAGGGGGTGTGTATTAGATTTGTGTTACGTTGTGTGTTTGTGTGTTTGTGTGTAGGTGTGTAGCGAGTGGGAGGATGATAATATTCAGATGGTCATTGTGGGAGATGATGAGCCTTATTAAACACATGTTGGTCCTTAAAGAGTTGTTTGACTGTAATGAAATACAGATTCAACCTCCCACAGCTATGCCTTAACACACACACACACACACACACACACACACACACACACACACACACACACACACACACACACACACACACATTCTCTTCCAACATTCCTACCCTTATTTGGCTTAAAGTAATATTGGTAACTGTTCATAGGGCTACATAACACCTACACTACATAAGCACTTCATGACAACCTGACCAGACATATCCTGACATAGTTATTTGTTGACGTAAGACTGTGTTAAGACACTCTTCAGGTCGACTTAGAGCATAATTTACTGTATTTCTGGTATGTCAGGGTCAGATAAAAATCAGAAAAAACATATATATAACAGTCATTACAGTGCCATGGCGCTGCTATAAGCGTTCATAAAAAATCTTGGCAAGGTGTACTGTCCTATGACTGTGTGACTTACCAGAAGTACGGTGTGAGCTGTCATGAAATTCTATACATGTTTATACATGTTCATGTAAGTTTATGTCAGTGCTCATGATAGTCTTATTGAAGTGTCACGAAGCCTATTAACAACATGTTAGCAAAATATTTTTCCTCATGGGAAGAGGATATCACATTAATAATGCTCATTCAGTCTGGTAGTGCTTTATTTCAAGCAGTCTAGATGACAGACAATGTCTGCTGTTATAAGCCTTTATGAATATTTGCTTTCGTTTATGTCTTTTGTCGTGATGGGCTTATGTAGTTGCTATGTACTGTAGCTCTATGCACTATTTCTACCTTGTGATATTATTTCTCATGGAATAAGTTGGCATAACACCTATGAGTTGACATACTTTATAAGCTGACATAGTACCTGACATAGATTCTTGTTGATGTAAGGTTGCGTTCAGGCGCTCTTCAAGATTATTAGGAACATCATAAAACTCACTCTACCACTGCTAATTCAGAGTCAGTTAAAGGTCAGAGAAAATATACATTACTGTCATTACAGTGCCATGGCATTGCTATAAGCACTCATAAAAATCATAATGGTCTTATGTAGGTGTTATGTAGCCTTATGGACAGCATACCAAAATATTTTTCCTAATGGGGAGAAAATGTCACACTGTCAATGCTTACTTATGACTGTAATTTGTTTATTTCAAGCAGTCTTTATGACAGCCAATGTCAGGATGGGCTTATGTAGGTGTTATGTGCTGTAGCTCTATGAATATGGTGCTATTACATTACTATGCTGTTTTTCCTCACAATGTCACAATCTTAATTCTCATTTAGTCAGTTAGGCATTTAATATCAAGCAGTCATTACATTGAAAAATGTCTGTTGCTGTAAGCTTTTATAAATGTTTATTAAGGTTGATGTTATTTAGCCTTATGTAGGTGTTATGCAGCTCCGTGAATTCATCTATAATCCTGTGCCCTGTGCTATTTTTCGTCAAGGAGAAAACTGTCTACTTTCATTTAGTCAATTAGGTGTTTAGTCAAGCTGGGTCCAGTTCTATTGTACATTATTTAAACGAGGTTGAACATGTCTCTCGTTCATATTGGCAGAAATAAAAGTATTTCAGCTGCGAAAATGAAAATGCAGCTCTGAAATGTCACCTGGCTAAAGTGCAAACACGTGCTGCAGCAGTAATTAGAGAAAGAGCAGATGGGGAAGCATCTATTGGAAGTGGCGGTGAAGTAATTAGTGTTTGCATTATGGATGATAATATCCGAGGCTCCGTTTTCATTTGATTTCCATCAGCTAGGATAAGCATGAGCTCAACAAACACTCTCTCTGTCTCTCTCTGTCTCTCCCTCTCTCTCTCTCTTTCTCGCTCTCTCACACACACACACACATACACACACACAGTGGCCTCAATCTGAACTCTGTTTGAAGCAAGATTAATGCCGTCACCTTATGCTATCATCATCTGCAAAAACTCCTGCAGCATCACCGCCCTCTCCTTACACTGTGATTGGTCACGTCCCGACCGCTCTGCACTTCCACTGGCCAAATCCATTTGCCTGCCCGCCTGCCCGTTCTCACCCCGTCTCTGACACTGTTGCTCGTTAATTATGCGTCCTCAGAACTCCTGATGAATTTAATCTTGTAAATTACCAGCCCGCAATCTCAAAAATGCAAATGCACCTCAAGTGCTTACCTAGCGGCCAAAAACGCGGCCCTCTTCCACCCATCCACAAATGAGGTCTCTGAGAAATTTGAATATCATTAGACAGAATTAGCCTAACGAACACAATACAACAGGAGGATAAACTGCCTGCCACTCCAGATCAGAAAATCAGCTTCATAAATTAGCTTGTGTGTGTGTGTGCAGTGCTAGAATTACTTGTCTCCTGGTGAAGGCATTAACTTGTGTCTTGCATAAGTAGTCACCCATCTTGAACTTTTCCAGAGTTTGTCATGTTACGACTATCTTCTTTAACAAACTATACGGCCTTCCAGGAACATATGGATTTCTATATATCTTGTATATATGGGATATTGTGTATATATCATGACATTTCCCTGATTTTCTTAATTTCCTAATTTAATTTTGTCCAGTTCCCATCCATCAGTTTGATCTCCCCTGTCATATATATAACTACCACCAACCAGGGAAGACGAAGGCTATCACATGCTTCCTCCAAGACACATGAAGCCATCTAACAATATCTTTTTCAAACTGCTGCTCATTCTGTGTCATGAGGTGACTTAACACATGGAGAAGAGTTGTATCCGTCCCTTCTGGATGTATGAACTCACAGACGCCTACGATTGGCTAGTGTTTCTCTGATTGATAAAGGAGAACGAGTACATCATCCCTCCTACACAGAGAGCATGGCCAATATTACTTCCTTGGACTTCTGCCTCGGAGAGCTGTGGCATTGTTAGGATTCAAACTCAAGATCTCTGGTTGAGGTTTGAACGCTTTTCTGTTGTTTTCTGTTTTCTTATTATGTTGTTTCTGGTGGCAGCTGATTTCACCAGAACTAAGTTAGGTTTCAGAGCAATGGGTATGAATACTTATGTAATGGCAACTTTTGTGGTTTTTATTTGTAAAGAATTTTACAAACTAAATTGATTTTTTTTTTTTTTTACCCTACTTCAATTATAAATTATGGGCTGTTCGCTGTAGATTCATGGCATATTAAGTGAATTTCAGTTCCAGGTTTTAGCACTACAAAATGTGGAAAAGTTCAACTGGGGGTGAATATTTATGTAAATCACTGTATGACTTGTGAAAATAAGGAAACAACCAAAATTTAGGCAATCTGAGAAGAAACCGTTCCCAGATTGTTCTGAAGTGAACAGATGGATGCAAGTGCAGGTTTTCTGGGTTTATTAAACGGACAGTCTAGGCAATACTCGGAAAACGTGAGGAAAACTTATGGTCTGCAAACAGGCATACACCAGACAAAAGTAAATCAGTAAATAACCTAAACAAGACTAACTCAGTAAACATGAAGGCCTCTGTCGGCAAACATTAATCAAAACAGGCAGAGAACAAAGACTCGCAAACATCACAGACACAACACTGGAGTGAGAGTTTGTAAAGCAGGTCTCTGAGAGTCTGAGTTATTCATTGGGCGGCCTGGGAAAACCCTTCGCAAGGTCAAATTTTGACAATGTCTACTATATACCATTCTGAAAACTAAATAATCTATGTAAAGTTCTAGCACTTTCTTTGGGGGTAATTCTGGTTACTACTCTGGGTACTAAGATACTACTACCCCTACATTTAAAACCTAATCTGCTAATGCTAACACGATTACTGCCAAAAAAAGATAACTGTATACATCTGCATTAGGAAATGAATTCTTACTTTGATTATCTTACGTACTTATTATTCTCACTTACTAATAAGTCGTGTCAAAAATAGCAGCGCAAAATGGATTTTAGTAGAAATTTTGTCCACCTCTGATAAAACCCTTCAGCTAAAATGGTTTGTCCTTTCATCTTCTCACATGGGGTAAAATCCATGAAATGAAGACCTTTGATACTTAATTCAGGAAAAGAAAGCTTTAGTGGTGGGCATGAATTAATTGAATATTGCGGTGCAGCTATACATAATAAAAGTCTGGGTCTTTTTTTTTTTTTTTTTTTTTTTTTTACCTTTGGCTGTATTGAAATTCTGAAGGATAGGAGTCCATTTGGTGATATCATCAGAAAGACGTTTGATGTTAGTCAGCAGCGAGGAGTCCGCCAAGAGAGACTGAACCTCTATTAATGCCTTTGCAATGCTGTTGATGAGAAAATAAGGGGATAAATGTATTACGCAATAAAGAACAACTTAAAATAAACAGCAAATGCAATAC
>JAKKZN010000028.1:2052457-2063226 GCA_033441825.1 Pangasius elongatus
GACGCAACCCTCTCTATTTATCCGGGCTTGGGACCGGCACAGAAGTCACTGGACTGTGACCCCCATGGCTAGATTGCGTTTCAAACTTTACTGACAGTACATATTAACACACCAACATTTATTTATTGCCTGCATCCCAGGTGCCTGTGGTGCCTAATATCACATATTAATGCTTGTTTAGGTATATTAATCCAGCAAACTAATAAATGTCAAATAATTTAACTGGGAAAATTACTGTTACTATTAACCGAAGTGCAGGTAGAATGATATCTAAGTCTGAGTAATTAGTAATACACTCTAGCTAATGCTAAGTGGACCCTTTCTGCTGATGAACCCAGTAAACGGGGCTGTCCATTGTGCATAGTGACAGATAGACTACAGTCAATTTGAAGTGCACTTCAAAGTGCACTACTGTGGTACGTGACTGAATGACAACTCTGGATACTCGGGACAGAAGATGACATGCTTTCATGCTTAATGCAGCACCCAAATACAAACACAAAAGATCTCTGTTCAGATTTTTAAAATGTCAATGATAAGCGTAATTACAGCCTTTAGATGTATAATTGGTGGAATGAATGACATTTCGCTGGATGTTTGAGAATCCGGTGTGTTTAAGCGTTAGGTTAACCATCTGTGATGGTTAAATCGCTCTTTAATATGTACTCTACAGTATTTCTGATAAGAACATATTAACGTATCTGTTTTTTCTCTCCATCTCCCTCTTTCCCTTCTTCCATTTCTTTCTCTCAGTATATACTTTCCATCTTATTAAATCCCTCTTATTGAATCCCCTTTTCCTGCTATATCCCTCTCTCCCTCCTTCCTACTCTGACTTCATTCACAATCTCCATTCTCCTTTCAGTCTTCTTTCCATCTCTTGCACGCTGTCTGCTCTTAAAAAGCATCTTTGAGTTTATTCTCTCTACCCCTTATTTATTCCTGCTCCATATCTCCTTTTCTCCATTTTCATTCCTTTTCTCTCTACATATTTATATTTGCCTCACTCACTCTCTCTCTCTCTCTCTCTCTCTCTCTCTGTCTGTCATCATTCTGTCTCGCTACCACTGACATAAATTTGACAAAAAAAATAATAAAAAATAGCATGTCTAAGTCTAGTCAAAGAGAAGTAGACTAGACGCCAAGTAACCTATTAGTTTATTTTATAATGGTTATGAACCTGATGACTTCCACTTATATCAGATGCACAATAAATCATTTATTAGATTTTTTTGTAAGCAAGTTTTATGCAAAACGTTCAGAATGCATTTAATCACTTTAAACTGTACTTGGAGATTTCCATCTCCCTTTGCTCACATTCAAATTAAATGGATTTTACTGGGCAGCACGTTAGTAGACCTTGTCTTTGATTGCCCTATATAAATAAAAGTTACTTGACTCGTGAAAATAACCACTGAACAAAATACAGAACCAATGATTGCAAATGTCCTATAAAGGTACATGACAAGTAGCTGGTAAAGATTCATTGGCGGGTGGTACGAGCATTATAGGAAGTACACTGACTATTACAGACTGCTGGCATTTGTGTAATGGGCAGAGCTAGCTAGATCTTGTGATTAACTTTTTATTTATTTTTTTTGCCCCAGTCTTCAGAGACAAGCTAAAATGTACTTTAAAGTCAATATTGAATGTGTGTGTCATGTCAGTGTCGGAAGTGGCGTAACACAGAATGGCCTACATACATGGATGCCAACCTCCACACTCAGAGTATTACATGGCTTACAAACATGGCCGCCAACTACAACACCCAGAGTACTACATGGCCTGAAAAAACATGGCCGTGACTACCACACTCAGACTACTACGTGGCCTACAAACATGGCCGTGACTACCACACTCAGACTACTACGTGGCCTACAGACATGGCCGCCTACTACCACACCCAGAGTACTAATGTGGTCTACAGACATGGCCGCCTACTACCACACCCAAAGTACTAATATGGCCTACAGACATGGCCGCCTACTACCACACCCAGAGTACTAATGTGGCCTACAGACATGGCCGCCTACTACCACACCCAGAGTATTACGTGGCCTAAAATTGCCGCTGAGAAATACAACAACCACCCAACATGAACTCTCTCACATTCACATTCACCATCATTCTGATTGCAAACACCTGGACTCAATTACACTCACATAGTATATAAGGACTCTCACTCCACCCATTCATGGTGAAGTATATGCTCAGTGCCTCATATCTGTCCATACCAAGACTGCTGATTCATTGCTATCGTGTTTATGGTTAGGACTACATTTCTGGTTTATGTCTCTAGCTCTGTTTGAGCATCACCTGCCTTCTGGCTATTCATTGACTTTGATCCTGCTTCTCCCTTTGGATTTGTTTGCCGCAAAAAAAGAAAAAATAGAAAGAAATAATAACCTCACTGTCTCTGCCACCTGACAATGTGCATGATTACTAACAGCATATTCAGCATATTCATATACAAGTCATTTGCAGGTACCTCCCAATTTAGTCCAAAACAAGAACATGCAGGATATAATGTAGTAAACTTTAGTATAGTAGTAAAGTTTTATTTGTATTGTTTCATTTGTAATGAATAAAACACGTTGATGTGCTGTTATGTGAAAATAATCTAATTTTCTCAAGTCGATTGTTACCCTATAACACTATCTCTCACACACACACACACACACACACACACCAGAAAATTTGAAAATGCCAATCAGCCTACAATGCATTTCTTTGGACTGGTGGAGGAAACCTCGGAAGCATGGGGAAAACATGCAAACACCAGGCAGAAGGGGGATTCAAACCTCCAACCCCAGAGGTACAAGGCAAACATGCTAACCACTAGCGCCACTGTGGCCCTAAATAAATACTTTATAATATGTTTATAGTTATGTTAAATTTTGCAAAACAAGTTAGCTCCTGTAATCGTTTATGTTAAAGCAGATATTAACATCCATTAATATTAAGTTAATAATAAAATGCAGCTTATCATTTTACCAAGAAACTGCAAATTTCTTAGTTTTGAAGGTTTAACAATGTGGGAAAACTTTCTTCTGACCGCTACAAAGCACTGACACTGGAGACTCCTTCCAAAAAATAAATGTCCTTTAGAGAGGATAGAGAGAAAAAACAGATATATTAATATGTTCTTATCAGAAATACTGTTGAGTACATATTAAAGAGCAATTTAACTATCACATATGGTTAACCTAACTCTTAAACACTCCGGATTCTCGTCATTGGTTGAATGAATTACATCTAAAGGCTGTGATCAGTGACATTTTAAAATCTGAACAGAAATCTTTTGTCTTTGTATTTGGTTGATGTTATAGAAAATTAATCAATATTCTGACTAATCAGAATTCAACAGCGTTATGGTATAAACGTACTTAATGCACTGTAGTAATATTATTAAAGTATATTTTTGATAAGAGCTCACAGCACATAGGTGAAGGTGACATTTAAAATGGAGGTGACGTGACCTCTGTCATAGAAAGGTGCATGCAGAGAGGAAGACTGAGAATGACAGGACACATTTCAGACGATTAAGTGCTCCGACAGAGTTTGTTGTCTTATCTGTTGCCAGATTGAAGCCAGTGCAAACTTCAATTACCACCAGTGTATTCGGCTGTATTCATATGGTGTCACTATGAATCCTGCTACTAGCCAAACAACACAGTGCTATATCCAGAGAGCTACGGAGCTAATGGGCTAAGAGTCCACAACGGCAGCACACTGTAAATGGTTTTCTGCTCGATGAAAGAAGATGATTGTCCTGAAAGGATGGCTGTTATTCTGACCATAACAAGAGAACACATGGCTGGCGTTGTGAGGCACTTTACAGATAAACAGATATTTGTGTGTGTGTGTGTGTGTGTGTGTGTGTGTGTGTGTGTGTGTGTGTGTGTGTCTGAGATCCAGTATTGACTCAGTTTGGTTTCTGTATTTGTGTAAATAAAACATTGTTATGTCTGTCAGCCTGGTTGCACCGATTTTGTTTGTGTTTTAAGCCAAGTTGTTCTTCAGGACGAACTTTGAACGCTTATTCCATAGAGCTGATAAATTCTCGATTCTGATTACTCAGAAGCTGTTAATTTTCTATAATGGCAGCTCCGAGAATAGTCCCGGCTACAAGGATTTTAATAACACGCACATTCTTATACATTATAGTTTCTATAGTAACAGCTAATTGAGTGTCAATTACTCACCGAGTGTCAATCTAAGGCGAATAATCAAAAACTGATTAAACACTGTGTTGTTACTTAAAGAATAAAACATACGATCATTGATATGATGTGAGTTTTCTCTAAGGAGATTTAACATTTAATATTCTCCATCGTAAGCACTTCGTAACGTTCAGAGGTAAAGCTGTTCTTATACATCTTCATGAGAGAGGGTTTTGCTGTTTCTCAGGGTCATGACAAGCTACATGGAGAAAGACATGAGAGAGAAAGAAAAGAGGAGCTGTTGGTCATCAAACTCGCATTGGAGGAATGGCAACACTGGCCAGAGGGGACTACTCACCCATTTTTGATTTAAACTGATCACAAGAAACTGGAATATCTACGCACAGCTAAGCATTTGAACCCCCGAAAAGCTCATTGGTCCCTGTTTTGTGCACGTTTCCAGTTCACCCTGTCATATTGCCCTGGCTCCAAGAACACAAAGCCAGACTCGCTGTCCCACATCCATTCATCTGAACCACCGGGGGATGAGGGAAGAGCTCATCCTTCCCCTCTCCTGTGTTGTGGGAGTAATAAACTGGGAACTGGACCAGGCCCTCTCATGCACCCTTCGACAGCCCATTCCCCATTCATGCCCTGTAAGCAAGCTCTTCAGCAGTCAGAGTCATGAGCTCAGAACTAGACTCATCACCTTGGCCCACGCCTCTCTAGCAACCAGTCACCCAAGTGACACCAAGTGGTGTCATTCTGTTCCATATGTGCCCAGGCTAAAGTGCCCCACACTCTGCCAGCTGGTAAACTCCTTCCACTGCCCACACCACAGCAGCCATGGTCTCACATACCCACCAACTTTAGTACTGATCTACCAGAATCACAGGGAAACACTACCATCTTAGCCAACCCAGAGGACTGGGTTCCTTCCATGAGCAGCATAGGCCTAAAAATTCCCTCTGCCACTCAGCCATGAGCGTGTGCTTGGCTACCAACCACCGCTGTTCCCGTGGAATGCAAACCCCACTGACTCGCTAGCAGTGGACGACTGGTTTCAATGTAGCTAACAGGTGTAAAAAAGCATGCACCAACCACTGGAACAAGCCAACCGCAAAGTAAGAATCTGTCCGACTGCGAAGTTACAATCTCCACAATCAGCCTGGACACCAGGTCTGGCTCTCCAGCAGAGACCTGAGACAACACCACAGTTGCAAAAAAAGCTCAGCCCCAGGTTCGTTGGTCCTTTTAAAATTCTGAGACAGCTCAACGAAGTTACATACAGACTGGACTTACCTCGTACAGTCCATCATATCGTCACAGTCTATGAACTCCATTTTCCAAAACTCAGAGTGGCCTACAAACATGACAACACTCGGACCTTCTCACATTCACACTCTCCTGATTACTGAACACACACACCTGGACTCAATCACCTGCACCACCACACTCAGTTTATAAGGTCTCTTACTACTCACATTCCTTGCAAAGTATATGCTCAGTTTGTCTAAGTACTCTTGGCTCAGGTTTTGACCCTGATTGTTTAATGTTTTAGTCCTTGCCTTGCTTTCTCTGACCTGTTTTCGCATCACCTGAATTTTGGATTTGTCATTTGGATTTGTCAGACTCATGCTTGTATTGTATTCCATCTTATCCATCTTCCTGTGCATTACAGCTCGCTTTTTTGTATCTGTCGTGTTAACTTCTGTTTGGATTGAGCATGTTATATCATGTGTAAGGAAAACCAATACAATTTCATTTAAAAAAAATTCAAGGTGATAACACTGAGTACATCACTGTGTGGCCTATATGGAAAAACAGTATATGTGTATTTCCTCATATATCAACATATATTTTTGCTAAATATACACTAGTATATTTCCTTCACATATGGCGTGTAAGCATTTGAACATGCCTGTGTGTGTGTTCTCTCATTGCAGGCTGCTATATACAGCTAATAAAAAGAGACTACAGCTGTCTTCACTCTTCCTCCAGTGTCAGAGTTGGAGAGAGAGACAGCTAGTCAGAGCGTGAGACAGAGACAGAAAGACAGAGCGTGCTGCTGTCAAACGCTTCTGGAAGTCGTTAAAGTATTTAAAGCAGGAAAAGTGGCGGAACAGAAAAGCACTGCACCTTTTAAACACATCCATGCCGTACCACTGCGGTTGCCATAGAAACTGCTTTTAATGTGCTGAGATGTTTTGTAGAAATCTGTAAATGAGTGACAGTCTGTACTGGGATTTTTTTATTTATTTATTTTTTTTTTTCATTTTTTTTCTCAAGTTTCATTAGCAACTTGTACTTCTTAATCTTCAAATCTGAAATAAACAAAGAGCTAGTAAGCAAGCTAGATAGAGAATGCAGGTTGATAGAGAGTTGAGAACTTCACAAGGCCAAGGTTTTGAAGAAACTTGTCTGTTTGATGCAGGATTTATAGCCGGAAAAGACATCTCATGCATTTTTCAAAGCCAGATCTCACTGAAAAAAGGCAGGTAGGTTTTAAATGCGCAATTGCTTCATCCAATGTGCAGCGGATATCCGATTCCTTACTAATATGATGTGGATAAACAAGTCCAGTTAAAACCCCAGAGTAAAACTCCAAAATATGTGATTCAGAATGAGTGTACACTCAGCCAGTCTGAGCTTCCACAGCCGATCATGTGCACTAAGCTTATTAAATTCTCCAGCAGGATTTGCTCCTGCTAACTGGCTGGTTTTAGTTCTGTTACATCAGCGTGCTGCTGGATTTAAAATATACAATATTTGATGTTGGTAAGAAATCAGCCACTCAAATACACTCACCATTTACTTTATTAGGAACACCTGTTGATCTGCTCATTCATGCAATTATCCAATCAGTCAATCATATCTCCGCAATGCAATGTATAAGATTATGCAGACGCAGCCCCTTAGTGACTTTGAATGTGGTATGGTTTTTGGTACCCGACATGCTGGTTTGAGTTTTTTCAGAAACTGCTAAATCTCCAAACAAACCAAACAAAACAAAACATCCAATGAATGCAGCAGTTCTGCGGGTAGAAACACCTTGTTAATGAGAGCGGTCAGAGAAGAATGACCAGACTGCTTCGAGCTGACAGGAAGGCTACTCTAACTCAAATAACTACTCTTTACAACCGTGCTGAGCAGAAAAGCATCTCAGAATGCACAGTACATCGAACCTTGATGCAAACGGGCGCCGATCACGCCGGGTCCCGCTCCTGTCTGCAGAGAATCTGAGAATACTGTGGACACAGGCTCGAACTGGACAGATGGAAATTGGAAAAATGTCACTGAGTCTGATGAATTTCGATTTCTGCTGTGACATGTGGACGGTAGGGTGAGCTGACAAATCTGCAGCAAACACATGACGCAGTCATGTCAACATGGACCTGAGTTTCAGACAAACATTTCCAAAACCTTAGAATTGAAGAACAAAGAATTGAAGCTAAGAGCAAAGACGTTTCCTACCCAGTATTAGTAAGGTGTTCCTAATAAAGTGACAAGTTAGTGTATACCAGTTACATTCAAATCACTTTTAAAAGGGCATTCATAATAAAGAATCTTGTGTGTGTGTGTGTGTGTCATATTGGGAAGGAAAGTGAGTAGGAGCAGTAGAGCAGGGGTTTCATGTGTGACTTTTTAAATGAATTAGGTGAAAGTCTTCAAGGTCCAGTTCTTTAAAAGCTAACTCCGAGATGCTTATCCCACTCAGAACACAGACTGAAAGCAAGGTCAAGGATTGGCTTGACGCCTTCTTCGAAAGAAGGAAAGGCAGAAAGAAAAGACGGTCCTCTCTGACTGTGTTTAAAAGAAAATTAAATGTGTCAAGGTAGAAAAGATGCCTAGCCAATGAAACACAACTCACTATTATATGAATTATATATTTGAGTGAAGATAAAGAAAATGCATTTAACTATGATTTCCACTCATGACAGATGGAGAGTGGGTGCAGTACAAAAGCACTTGGCCTTATCAAGAACCCTGCAGTGTGTGTTGTAGCGCCTGATAACATCATCTCCTGCTGGCATACTGACTTTTTCAGGTAGAAGCGCGTGGCCTTAACAATGTCTGCTACCAGGTGGTCTTTATTGATTAGTCACTGGAAGTGACGTTTGTGTGGAACAATTTTCCTCACATCTAAAAATTCAACGTATTAATCAGGACGTTTGTGACAATTTTCCAAAATTTTGAAGAAGCTTCAGAAGCTGTATTGCACAAGAAAAGTGAAACCCAATTAGACTGCACAGTTTTATACAAAGTAGACATGAAGTACACAGCAGTCTTTTTATTAAAACCAATTAGCAAGGAAATTGCATATTAGTCGCATTAATTCCCTTCACACAGTTTACTTGCTTTGACTTTATTTATTAAGAACTTTGTTCATTAATACGGTTGAGTTTTCTCTTTGATTCCAAGCTTTCTGCCAGTTCTGAAAATGACGGCTCATTTCCATCACTTCAGAGGATGATAGGAAAACCCGAATTATATATTGTTCTACTGTTTTGTATTTTTTTTTTTAGAATTTTTATACTTTATATAGCAGCATTGCATTATGGACATGCTATTAAATTATTTAAATATATAATTTTGTTTGTAGAATTTGACTTGGTAGGTTACAGCATCCTTCAAACAATCAACAAAGTAATCACCTTTAAAAAAAAATAAATTACTGAATTATTTAGTAATCATCATCATGATTAAGGCTCTCATGTTGTTTCCTAATACGGATTTCATCAGTTATCCTGGAGGAATTGTTTAAATCTGAGCTGCAAAAGCACGCAAAATATTTTCTCTCCCAGAATCTGTTTTTGATCTAAATGTGATTAGCTAATGATTAATTATGAAATATAATGAAATACACTAAACGCCTGCAGCCTACAGTATCACATTTGATACACACAATTTTAGTAGCATTATCCCATGAATAAAGGTTAGTGATGTAAATAAATAATGAGCATTCACTGACAAAACATTATTATTAAAATTAATTTATTTATGTATAAAATGTCTAAATATTTTAACGCTATCCTATGTGTCTCGAACACGAGCGGTCCTGTGTGTTCAGCAGTGCTATTGTACAGAATAATGACTAAAAAGTGCATCAAAGGTACTGTATCAGTACATATACAGCAAATGTTTGTGGATCTTATTTGAAAAGACATGGATATAAAAATAAGTACCTATGAATTTTGTGAATCAAGTATGCGCAGCATTTCCTGGTTAAGATTATTAGCTAAGAACTGAGACATGGTTAAAGAGAAACTCAAGCGCTTTAAACAATAATAAATATTTAAACTCCTGCATAAAGTCCCTTATAATATAAACACATCTCAGAGCTTTTTCATATGAAACGTAGTTCCTTGCTCTCTTGCTTTAAGGTATCAATGATTCTCACATCCAAA
The DNA here is from genome assembly GCA_033441825.1 of Pangasius elongatus. NCBI lineage: Eukaryota > Metazoa > Chordata > Actinopteri > Siluriformes > Pangasiidae > Pangasius > Pangasius elongatus. The sequence continues at coordinate 2,062,029 of JAKKZN010000028.1, forward strand.
TATTGCGCAGTCTGTTGGCTTTTATTTATTTATTTATTATTATTTTTGCAAAAATCTTTGTGGATGCTTTAAATTCAGTTCAGCTTAATGGGGAAAGTCTAAACAGTTACATCCACCAAGAGGGCAGCATCTCAGAGCCCAAAGAGGACTTTAGAGAAATTTCCAACCAGCGTTCACATTCACCATCAATCACCAATATTCACTATCCAACACCATCTTTCCTCAAATAATAAAAAAAAAACCCTCAAAACATTCAGTATTAAGCACCAGCTTTGCCCACTAAACACCAACATTCACCTTAGCCCTATTCAGATTGGATTAGTTTATCAGGGTACATTGGTAATAACTTTTTTTTTTTTTAACACACCTCGATCTAACCACAGGAGCAGTGAGTTTCTAGTAGTTCGTGTTCTTCACCCAGAAAAGACAAGGCCAGCAGGGATGCAGCCTCCGTTAACACTTTAAAATTTACACCAGAGAGTTAGTAAATGAAGCCTACAAGCCAAAAGACAGGGAATTCAAATTCACACAGATGCTCCAGCAGCACCTGGACCTGCTCAAGAACTTCTAGCAAAGCAGATGATGCCAAAGCTTCTGGATGCACATAAAGCTAAGTCCCAACAGACTGCAGCAGATCACAGGAGTACAAAGCTAGGAACTAGCTGCCAGTGAATGTTTATTTATTTTTTTTTTTTTTCAAAGTCCTTTTGTAATAGCTGTGTACGAGAAAAGATGGATCTCAACATCATACAGCCACTGTTGGAAAGAGGTCAATATGCAGAACATGCTGGAAAAGTAAATAATGTGCAGGACCTGGAGGATTTTTCTGAGGAACAGTGGGCAGTTTAACTGTCATTTAACACACCATTGCAGAAACTGGCAAACGCAAAGATAAAAGATAGGGTGGTCTTTTCCTTGTCCAGGATACAATATAGTACCAGTCTTTATGAACAATCTGCAAATGGCAAGTAGAGAATAGCAGACCAGTGGTACGGTGGGTAGCGTTGCCCCCTCACAGCTCCGGGGTCCTCAGTTTGATTGTGCGGTCAGTTTCACAAGTTGTTTCCATGTCCTGTGTGAGTTTCCTCCACCTCCCAAAAACATGCTGGTAGGTGGATTGGCTCTTCTTCTTCTTCTTCTTTCGGCTTTTCCCTTCAGGGGTCTCCACAGCGAATCATCACTCTCCACCTATCCCTAT
>JAKKZN010000028.1:2082126-2094481 GCA_033441825.1 Pangasius elongatus
AGAGAGAGAGAGAGAGAGAGAGAGAGAGAGAGAGAGAGAGAGAGAGAGAGAGAGAGAGAGAGAGCGAGAGAGAGAGAAAGAGATTCACCGTTCAATATATAACGAAGCTTAAAAGGGAAAAAAAATTCCCTGATGCGTTATATAATAATACCATTCATAAGCCATTAACAGATGATGTATTACAATAATTTATTCCACAACACTGTTGAATTCTCAATTCTGGTCATTCAGTGTTGAGTAATTTTCCAAAACAGAAGCTCTGACATTAGTTTTGGCTGCAATTAGTTTTGGCTGTCATAACGTAAGTGATAACAGAAACAAACTTCACAGATGTTCCACGATAATCAAAGATAACTATAAAAGGGGGAAATGTACGCCATGTCCTTCTTAACTAAAGAATTAGATGTATTTCCTGGTAAACTGCCGAGGCATAAGGGGAATATCGTTTTCTACACTATTATCTTTACTGTTTATACTACTTCAGCTATTTATATCAAACTCAGTAACATTTGCACTATTGACACTAGGTCACTTTAACAGAACTGCGTACTGGTCGGCGTTGTCGTCATTGTTCTGTCTTGTGCTGTCTGCACGTTATGTATAATTTATGTCGTCCCTGTAGTTCTGTGTTGTTCTGTGTTTGTCTTGTGTAGCACCTTAGTCCTGGAGAAACGTCGTTTCGTTTCACTGTGTACTTGTATAATGCTGAAATGACAATAAACTCCACTTTGACTATAACAGAACGTCCTATCTTGTTTTCGTCCTTGCTTATTAATGATTAAACCCTGGCTATAAACCATTCGTACACTATTAGTAACCATGTGGACAACGTGCGACACTGAAAAGCAAAAACCTTCACTGCACTGCTTCTACGTCTCTTTTGAGGAATTTTAGGAATTAAATTCTGAAAGCGATCCACGCCACCGCGCTGCGTTTCATCGCAATCCACCGCGATTGTGTCTCAGTGCTGCTTCTCATTAGTGACGTCTCATCAGTACCTTTTTGTGTATCATCGGTTTGTCAAGCGTGACACGTTGTCCTCGAAAAGCGAAGCCGATCGTATATCACGTTTCACGTTATCAGGTTTTCGATCTGGCGTGGAGTCTTCTCCGTGTTGTCTTTGTCAGTCTTTTCAACGAGTAAAAAAATACTTTAAGTGTGTGTGTGTGTGTGTGTGTGTGTGTTTATTTTAGTTTTTCTTGGCTAAGTTAAAACTTTGCCACACTGAGTTCAGAGCCACAGTGCAGCTCTGTGGGAAAGTTAGTAACACGAGCCTATTGCACAACATCACAGTATGAAGCTGCTCTTTCTCTAAGTGCTTTCTGGGTAACGTAGAAAGGAAATGTTTTAAGCTGCCATTCAATTCAACCTTCTGACCTCAGCTGCTTCAGAAGCTTTCGAAATTTCCAGTGTTGATCTTGTATCAACAGAGGAAAGCATTCCCCATGTACGAGCCATACCAGTAGTTCTCCTCTAGGACCAATTATATATCTTAAATGACGTTTAAGGGTATACTACGCTCACTTTCCCAAGTGAGTGAAGCTAAAAAGAGGTGAATCTTGAGGGGATATTTAGTAACAAGCGACTATGCCTCGTGTAACGGTACACGTGGATACGGCGTATCTGCCTAACGTGGGTTTTTTTGGAGTGTGAAAATCCGGTTTATGCTAACAGTGTTAGCATTCAGTAGCAACCAGTCCCATTTCCAACACTGGCCCTTATTTTTCAATCTTTTAGTAAAGTTGTGTGTGAAAGTTTTTGTGGCTGACAAAAACTTGGCTGACTCATACTTGTAAATTACTAAGTAAAAGTTTAATAATCTATGGTATAGCAGTTATTAATGGTTATAAAACAACCAGAATTAACCAAATTTAAATTATTCGATAATTAGCTAACAAAACCTATCAATACAGTTTAAATATATAATTCATTAAAATTCATTTCTAACATTTTACATATAATATGTAATACATTGCAATGCCTGACATAATACTTTATAATGTCTGACAGAAGCCTAAATAAATGCTTATATGTAGCATCCATAACTCATTATAATTATAATTTCATAATGAGTTATAGATGCTAATTTTGTAGACACTAATGCTATAACGCACTATAAAATACTCTAGTATATGTAATGCAAGTTATAATACAGAGCCTGTGTTGTAGCACATTACAAGATTAGGGTCTCCTGTGTTCTTATGAACAATTATAATGCATAATAACAGTTTATAAGAATTTTGTAAACACTAACGTTCTAACGCACTACAGCAAGCTCTAGTATAGAGCATATCAATAACACTTTCTATGAGGATAATATCTATCTATAAATATCAACAACATGATGCATTATAATTAGTGCTCATAACACGTTATATCATCAAGCCCACTTCGCATAGTGCATTATGAGAAGATACAATGGTGATATAATGTGTTACTTTTAATGCATTCGTTTAACAATTTATAAATGCATTACAAACAATGCTACAAGCTGTAATGACTTTTCATAAACAATTATAACAATGTGCGTTATGAATGCATTATGTAATGACGTGGGCCAAAAAAATGATCGAAAAATTCCTCCAAAACGTTTGCTAATTTTTTCATACTCGTGCATATGTAGAAGAATGCCAATTAGTGGTAAATTACCAAGTACGTTTACGTTTTAAATTTAAATTTAGTGACTCCCAGAAAACTCCAAAAAAAGGCAAAGCTGAAAAGGACAAAATGACGACTAAACGGCGAAAGAGCGCCTCGCGATCACATTTCCTTTGTCGTAATCGTATAGCTAGTCTATGGATTTGTTTGCTTTCGAGTCATTAATACAAAACGACTGAGTTCCACAAAATTTTCACTAAATCCGTATATACGATCGAAAGAAATAAGTGATTTAAACGTGAGTGTATAATCCGCGTATGAAAGTGTAGTAACTCATTGCCAATTATACAGTTTGTCACTGATCAATCACGGTTTTCATTAGTGAGCTGTTGTAGGATGTGAAAGTGAATTTCTTATGTAAATGCTCCTGCAAACAAACATATAAATTATTTCATATCACACACGTGTGTGTGTGTGTGTGTGTGTGTGTGTGTGTGTGTGTGTGTGTGTGTGTGTGTGTGTGTGTGTATATATAAAAGAGAGAGAGAGAGTTACGTACCTCTGTTGATGGTAGCAGAGCTGTTGATGTCTCCAGTGATGAAGGATGATTCCGACTGCTTCCTCACTGTATCATTCCACATCCGACGAATCCGACTCTGACGAAAACACACACACACACACACACACACACACACATCAGAACATTAATTCAGGAGCATCAGATTCAGCAGTATTGTCTCCAGCTTGCAACGACTGTTACTCCACACATTATCCCACAACAGCACGGCTCTACTGTGAGTCAAGCAGCCGGTTTAAAGGAAGAAAACGAATAGAGAGAGCATTCAGGTGCACTGCTGAAAGCAAGAATAAATAGTTTGTGGTAGCCATCATGCGTGGTAGAGACACAGCTTCACTAATACAGTGCTTATTGAGGGAAATGGTTTCTAGGATACAAACATTTTCATCTCGATAGTGCTTTTTCATGCAGTCAAAGCTCCGGGTAATGACCCAATAGTGTGACAATGGATGAATACAGATGAAATGATTCCACTGCACAGAACCTACAGCACTGGGTCTTAGAGAACCGGAGTGAGTTATAGCTGCTTCTGCTGTACACTCAAACACGATTCAATAAACAAGAAGAGATGACGAGGTGCAGAATTGGGTTTTTATTTCATGGAAAATGATGACCTGATATTTGTATCTTTTTATTCCTAATTCTTAAAAGTCAAAGAAATTTACTAAAAACTCTAATAATTAGTATTAAGGTTTAATTTTGCAAAATTCATTAGCCTATTCATCACAAATTAAATAGTACAAATACAATATAAAGCTCACTGACACATTTATAATAATGGTCCGATTACAGAATGTTAATGTTTATAAATTAATTAACAAATAATTACTAATTAGTTTCTCTAAATATTACAGTACTAATAGTCATATTATCATAGTAGCATTAGTAGAATTAATATACAGAATTATTATATTATTTTAATTTTGTTATAAAGCAATCATTTCTTTCCTTTATTTCCGATGTTCCATAATTAATAATGATGATAAATTACTAAGTAAAAGTTTAATAATCTATGGTATAGCAGTTATTAATGGTTATAAAACAACCAGAATTAACAAAATTAAAATTATTCGATAATTAGCTAACAAAACCTATCAATACAGTTTAAATATATAATTCATTAAAATTCATTTCTAACATTTTACATATAATATGTAATACATTGCAATGCCTGACATAATACTTTATAATGTCTGACAGAAGCCTAAATAAATGCTTATATGTAGCATCCATAACTCATTATAATTATAATTTCATAATGAGTTATAGATGCTAATTTTGTAGACACTAATGCTATAACGCACTATAAAATACTCTAGTATATGTAATGCAAGTTATAATACAGAGCCTGTGTTGTAGCACATTACAAGATTAGGGTCTCCTGTGTTCTTATGAACAATTATAATGCATAATAACAGTTTATAAGAATTTTGTAAACACTAACGTTCTAATGCACTACAGCAACCTCTAGTATAGAGCATATCAATAACACTTTCTATAAGGATTATCTATCTATAAATATCAACAACATGATGCATTATAATTAGTGCTCATAACACTTTGCATAGTGCATTATGAGAAGATACAATGGTGATATAATGTGTTATAATTGTTACTTTTAATACATTCTTTTAACAATTTATAAATGCATTACAAACAATGCTACAAGCTGTAATGACTTTTCATAAACAATTATAACAATGTGCCTTATGAATGCATTATGTAATGAATGTATTCATAGGTCATTATACATATGGCCTTCATAGAAAGTGCTACATATATCTGCACTGATTTCTGAAGTTATTATTCAGACCCTGTGTTGAAGTGCGTTACGAGATTAGAGTCTCCGATGTTCTTATGAACAAACTATAATGCATTATGTAGCCGGACAATATTAAATAATATACTCATAATTTATGATGTATTATGTCTATAACTGTAACTATGTATAAGCATTTATAAAGACTTGTTCAGCATTTATAAAGGCTTGTACTTGAATGTATAGTACACAGTATATGCCTATAATGCATTTATGATGCATTATGAATGCTGGATTTTTTTTTACATAAATCCATAACTGTTGATCAATGCTTACTTGTAAATTTACTGATAGTTTTAGTAAATAATAACCACAATTAATAAATTATTAGACAATTAAGTAACACATCCTATGAATGCGGTACTTATAATGCATTACAATGCATCCCTATGTATCAAGTTCAAGCTCAAGTTGAGCATCCTGCTATATACAGCATAATACAGTATATGCTGACTTTTCTGTTTTAATACTTATCAAACATATTGCACAATATTGTACACAAAGCCTTCTATATAACACAAGTCATGCAAATGAATTAAATAGAAAATTAAAGTGCGTTTTTTATAATACGAACCCAGATTCGTTTCATTTGGAGTTGTGAATAAGGCTTCATTGCTACGTGCACGTTTTGCCCGTTCATTAGTGTTTATCTGAACGAGACACGAAGCCGAAGTCGTCTCCTGCTCTGTGATGAAAGGAATATTTATTTTTCTCAGGCAGGTTAAAGATTAAAATACTGCTGTGGACCCAGTCGCTCTGCCATCCATCACTGCTCAGGAGGAGATGCTGGAATTCAGAGGATGCAATCATCCAGCCTACATTACTCATCTTCCTGACATTTACACAGACACACGCGCCGGACTATCAGAGCGGGCCTGAGTCGCGAGTCGGGTTCACATGCTTTTTGACATGTATACGCATGTGCGTTTGGGAGCACTGATGATTTACATATTTACACGTACGCAGGGTTATCAGAGAATGTCTGAGAATCTCAACGTATGTATCTGGAGTCATCGCAGCACACGTAAGCTGCTCTAGTTTCATGTCAGAGGAACAATCCACAGGAGTCAATCCACTGAGACTCATTTGCCCTTATATGGTGATTTTTATAGGATTCTTACTGGTAGAGAGGATTTCATAAAGCCTTCAGAAATCCAAATGAACAAAATACTATATTCTTTGAATATATTCTACTCACAATGATTTACTACACTATATAACAAACCAGACTGTGACATCTGTTTCACAAGATCCCACAGCACCTCGAATGCAGTCAGGCAGACTGGTTAGGTGTCTGACCAACAGCTTCTTTAGCTATAAACCGGAAGTCTATATCTCTCACAAATCATTTCAGAACCGTGTCCAGTCATTGAGGAATAAGTTACAGGCTTGATGATGTGTCTAAAGACACAGCAGTGTAAACTATAAGCAAAATATTTCATCTATAAACAATATTTCACAATATTTCTGAGTTTTCACTGGTCGGAAAGTATTGATACATTTTCTATAACAGCAGCTCTGACTGCAAGGTTTATATTTATACAAATTCTAACCAATAAAAAAGTGTGATTCATTGTTGATATAGTGAAGATCTCACTATATATAGATGATCTCCACCTTCAGTGCCTTGTACCAGTTAAAGGCAAAGCTGTAGCCGTAGGTTTTCCAACAATGGAAAATTCAGGACGAAGTCTTTCCGGTTTCTCAGTAAGATCCAATATATCCAATATAAGATCCAATAATGCCAATATATATATATATATAAATAAACTGTCAGTGGGGAAAAATATTTGTAGCTATTATAACGTACGTGACATCCGAAACTAACTTGTTTTGTTGAGGTTCCACAACATTAGACGTAACTCTAAAGTTTTATATTATATTATTATGTAAGTGGTATAAGAGGAAACACTTTGGGGTGACGGTTACTGGAAAACAATCAACTTTACGGTGGTCACTGTAAACCTCTTAGCATCGGGCCGCGTCACTTCACCCCATCGTTGTCTATTTTCCTATAACATCACGCCCCCGTAAGTTGTTAATTCCTTACCTAATGATGCTTTTCGAATCAGGTATAGTATAACGATTTGGGTGTGTGTTTACAGAAAACAATTTCGGGTAAGACAAGACTTCCATTAAAATCTTAGCTTCAGGGCAAAACGAAAACTGGATACCAAACCACTCTCGGTAGAATGATGACATTTTCCGGGAAAACTGTAAATTTCATAATTTTATCACCACGCTGTTCCTTTAAGTGAAGTGTGTATCATTAAGCGTGTATTCGTTCTGCGGATGCGGCTTCCATAACGACCAATTCCCATCACATGCAATTAAGGTGAGGCACCTCAGCACTGTATTGCATCACCAAGCACTCACACGCACACACACACACACACGCACACACACACACACGCAGGCACTGACAACACGCTAAATGCTAATCATGCAGATTCTTGTGTAGTGCACTATAAGGAAGCGAGTAGAACAGCAATCAAGCATGAGATCGAACTCATTTATGCTTGCCTTAAGCGTCTGATACAGTTCGGAATATGTAGCGCGTATCGGTAATATTGCACTGCTGCTCAGGGACAGCGGAGAAAAGCGCCAGTAATGAATTGGATGTAGAATATTAGAGAGCAGATAATTACTTGTTCATACTGTAACTGTGAGCAGTTTGTCATACAAGGCTGGTGGTGGACCTTGTGATGAGAGACAGAGAGAGAGACAGAGAGAGAGAGAGAGAGAGAGAGAGAGAGAAAGAGAGAGAGAGAAAACACAAAGAGAAAACACAAATAACAGCTTTGAACAACTATGAAGGTCATGCATGTGAGGAACAGTTAAAGATGTGCTGGATTCACAGGACTTTCTGTACACTGTGCGTGTGAGTGTGTGTGTGTGTGTGTGTGTGTCAAAGTCATGCCCTCTACCTGCGAGCTAGAGGAGTAGCGACCGGGTGCACGAGAGCCTGAGCTTTTGCTCGAGCCCATTGAAGAATCCACGCTCTTCCCGCTGTAGCAGTGAGTACGCAAACACTTCCCGTACTCCTTACGCACCTACACACACGCGCGTACACACACACACACACACACACACACACACACACACACACACACACACACACACACAACAGGTAGGTGACATTTACTGATTTTTATAAGAATACAAAATATGGTCTTCTTAAAACGTACACACACATGACTGGGATTTAATTTGACTGTGGTTAGACAGTATACTTTTTTATTTTACTTATTTTATATTATATTAGTCATGATGTTATTTCACTTAAAATGGCTATTACTGCTATTCGGAAATAACAGAAATCTGCAAAATGAGTGAGATAAAGTAGAGTTTAGAAAGTTAATATGTAGAAAGTCTGTAATATGTAATTATAAGGGGGTGAGAAATAAAGATTCTTATATACATCTTGATTCTCTCTTGCGCAGATCTCAATGCACAGATCTAAATAAATGACTAAAAAAAAATAAAAGCAGTTTCAAAGACAATGTCAAGCAAGTTATAATAATAAAAAAATGATCAGAATTCAGCCTAGCCGAATTAGATGGCTGAATGTAAAAATGTATGCTAGCAATTGTATTTTAAAAGCAACTATGTGCACATTATTTGGGTTTTATGAACTGAAAAGACATGAAGAATTGGACAAGAGACTGAGTTGAGTTGGAATCCAGAGTTGAACAAAAGAACAATCTTCTGCTTTTTCTGCTCAACAGAGAATTCTTGAGCAAATGGCAAAGCGTCCACGTAATTTAGAAAAGGCGAAGCGAATCGCCAGGTCAGAAGATTTGCACTTCTACACAGTTGTTGAAATCCTGCTGGACCCAAACTTTATGCTTTAAAGGTAAACAGTGGTCACACACTTATTATACCGAGTCATTACTTACTCATGCTAGGTTGGATAAAGATCTAACTTGTTAATCTAGTGTGAGATTTTTGATGCCTGATTAGGGTCAAGTCGATACAGCGATAATCTGAGTAGTGTCTACTGCGGTGTCTCTGATCAAACTGATAAACGGCTTGTTACCTTTTTCTGCAGCACGCAGTGGAAGATGAAGATGAACATGCCCTGCAGGGAGTTGAAGATGGTGAAGAGGTAGGCCATTATAACCGTGTTCTCGTTGACGTACATGAGGCCGAACGCCCAGGTCAGACCCAGCAAACACAGCAGAGCGATCGCGCCGATCACCCACGATCTGAAACACACACGCACGCACACACACGCCATACATTACAGCATACTGTAGTTTAATCGCTATCAGCAGTGCCTGGGAAAAGTATGAACAATTTGCAGTTCTTTTTCATATTTTAAGAAACGAACTGAAAGCCTGACTTTAACACAGGACTGCTAAGTATAAAGTCCACTCAGGTTGTAATATCAAATGCACGACATGCAGCACCTGTTTACAAGGAGAAACAGGCAAGGCATGTAAGGTTGCGAGGATGCCCAATTTGCATATTTATAAAATTCCTCGATGAGGGTAAAAGTGTAAGCACTTCTCAGACTTCGTTCTTGCTTTCTTTCTTTTTTTTTGCAGAAATGTCAGGTCAAGCAATTTACTACGCAATACAGAAACCAGATCACATGAAAAAAAATGAGTGAAAATAGCAATGTGGCTGAATTTCTTTCAGTTCCATATGAATGAAAAGGTAAGAAAAGGCATACACCCTGAAGGTCTGGTATTAAGACTGGAACTAGAAACGTATAAAATATATGGACACATTCTTTGCCGAAGCTTTTCAAAATCAACACTTTAAAACAAATAAAGGATGGATGCAAGCAATAAAAACGGCACGAAGACTAGCGTCTTTTACACTTTGTCATGGACACTTTGTCCTGTTACTGTGGCAACAGCTAGCTTTCTCTACGTTAAGAGATGTGGAGAAACAGGGACTGGTAGGAGTTAGAAAGAATAAGAGGGAAAAATGAATGAAAGTGAAAGAGATACAATAACGAATAAAAGTGAGAGAGAGAGAGAGAGAGAGAGAGAGAGAGAGAGAGAGAGAGAGAGGAATCAAAGCTATAAGCTGATGCTGGGCAGCTCTGATTGAACGACTGTTCTCTGTGTGAAAGCATTTCAGTAGCAGAGATATACAGCTGCCGGTATCTCACACACACACACACACACACACACACACACACACGCACACACACCACTAATTACAGGATTCATACAGCTTTTAGAAAAGTAAAATAAAATTCAACCTTTTTTCAGCACTTTCCGGGTAGATAATCAGACTTTTTTTTTCACATTTAATCTCAACAGGGGATTGTGGGAAAATGAATTTAGTCTATTTTAAACACACTTGGATGTATCACTCTCTTTTTTGCACGTCTGTGACAGTGTGTAAGTAGCGTAAGCTGTGCCCTATGTGTGAGCGCCGTGATGGAGAGATGAAGTGATGGAGAGACTTGTTATAAACGAATCAGAACTCATGAATTTTGACAGTGTGAATATAGTTCGACAGAAAGGTATTATGTATGTGATATGTCAGGAACAAAACACTCGGGGGCACGCTGTCAGAGGAAAATAATAAACCCCAGGTCGGTGCGATCGCTATTTGTCAACGATAACGAGTTTTAATATATTAAAGAATGTTTTTTTATCTGTTTACAGTTACTTTTAATGTTGCTAGCATCTTCTTATGTTACAGCCAAACTGGAAAACAAAACAAAAAAAATCCAGCCTGAATACTTTCCATTTTACTTAGCTATAGCTTTACCGCTGAATATTACGAATCACTGACACTGGAGACTCCTTCCAAACATCTCCTTACAATAACCTTGCACACGTCCCTGTATAAGACGTTACCACAGAAATGATAGCATATTAGAGGAAGTGCCTTAATATAAACCCGTGATTTGCTTTGAGTGTCTAAAAAAATTCATCAATATGTCCTGACCAATCAGAATCGAGAATTCAGCAGCACTGTGATGTAAAGCATGTTATAAATGCCTCTATAATGTAAGCTCTAATAATCCAAGAGCAGGAGTTTAATCATTTCTTCCCATAAAAAAAAAACACATTTAAAATCTAAAATTCAAAACAGGGGAAATGAAGAAAGGAATAAAGAAAGAATGAAGAATGAAGAAAGGGATAAATATATATATAAAAAAAAAAATCATGATTATCAAAGTGTCCTTGTCCTGGACTGCTGCCATTTCATGTCGTCATTTATAAAGCAGTGATATTAATAGCACAGCGTAACGGGGTGAGTGGGAAATTGGGGTGGGGTGATGATGGAGGGTGGATGATTGCTTTTAGCTGTGGTGTCTCATACTGCGGAAGTTATGAAAACGAGTGAGGGAGGTGGCAAATATGTGGGAAATGAGAACGGAGAGGTCTGGGGGTTGATTGACAGGCCTCCATATTGCGCTCTGAATGAGACGAGAGCTTGGCGACAGGAAGCTCAGGGTTATTTTCATCTTCAGGGGATAAGATGAGGAAAATGAAGAACAGGTTATGTTTACTTCATTTCCAGATCAAAAATGGGCATAACAGAAGAAAAGAGAAACTGATAATGATGAGAAGGTACTTAAGAAAGGGAAAGAAAAAAAAAAACACTACGTAAGCGCTTAAAGGGTCGAGATAATTAGGCAGTGCATCATGGGTATTGAAGAAAACAAGTAGGAGTAAATAAAGGCCGTGTAGTTATAATTAAGGAATGGGGTGAATTATAATGCACTTGTTTTCATGCAGAAACTCAAACAAGAGTGAGATAGCTAAGTGAGACAGGCGAGTTACAGCTTTATTCGTTATACACATAAAACCCAACAGTATGTGAGACAAGTGTGTGTACGGAGCATGACACAGATATGCTATAAAGGTATTATTAGCGGGTGAGTCAGGTGAGCTCATTACAGCTCATGTTGGACGTTTGGGGGACAAAGTTAGGGAGGCCAGATTAAGATTTTTTGGACATGTTCAGAGGAGGGAGAGTGAGTATATTGGTAGGAGAATGTTGGACATGGAGCTGCCAGGCAGGAGNGATAGGGATAGGTGGAGAGCGATGATTCGCTGTGGCGACCCCTGAAGGGAAAAGCCGAAAGAAGAAGAAGAAGAAGAGTCAGGTGAGCTCATTCTCAGTTACACAGATGTCTATGCTCCACATGCCCTGACAGACAGTAAGACAGGTACGTTATAGCTTTTACTGCTACACGCGGTTTGTTATAGCTGTAAAGGTATTATCAGAGGGTGAGACAGGAGGGTTATAGCTCATTCTCAGTAACACAGATGCAAATAAAAGCAAAACAGATGTGCTCCATATCCTTAGGCTTACAGTAGTGAATGAGACAGACGTGCAATAACTCTGTCTGTGTTACACATGCCCTGATAGACAGTGAGACA
>JAKKZN010000028.1:2132540-2142719 GCA_033441825.1 Pangasius elongatus
AGATAGGGATAGGTGGAGAGTGATGATTCGCTGTGGTGACCCCTGAAGGGAAAAGCCGAAAGAAGAAGAAGAAGATTGTAAACAAATACTGTTGACCAGTTCTGTAACTAATTTTTCTCTTCCAGCTCATTATTACTGAGGCTTCAGGTCTAAATAGAATGTCAATGTTAACTGGTCATTATGTTGTGTTGATCCTGGATGGGTTTGGAGAACATGTGATGTTTTTATTTAATATTACAGAAAACAATTAAATAGTACACCAAAAATAACTGGAGAATAAAATAGCCCACAGTGATGAAGTTTATTTAGCAACTCATTTATGACCAAAATGCCAGCTAGAACCTTATAATAATTATTTTTTTAGTTATTTCCTCAGTTCCACAGCTCCACATCTAATCTGACTTTAGCACACAGACCAAAATCTCCATATTCAGATCAGGTACTCGTGGCTTCACAGTGCATGTTGTTGTTGGACACCTAAGTACCTGCCCTCAGCAGATTGATTCGTTGCCTATTAATAATGTTTAACCTCTATTACTGAGGCCTGCTCACTTCGTACTCCCTCCAATGAGATGTGCTGAGACTGAGGATCCAGGCCAATTAAAGATTTAAATTGCCAATGGCAAAACATGACAAGAATACTAATGGGCAAAAAAAGTATTGAGGAAACACTTGAAAATATGGGGAAGTTTCAGCTTAGATGACTGCACTTTCAAGACATTTCATGTTAAAAAAATTATAAAGCTTTAAGAAATCTCTTAAAGTATAGAAGATAAAGTGGGAAAGAAATGAATTTAGACTACTGACAGCTCTCACTTGCATCTTTAAGTCAACTTTCTAACTTCCTAAGCCCACATGTTCAGTGCTAGAGTTTACATCGGCTGGATTTTCAATGCGCAGAAAACTAGATTTGATCCTAAATGCAAGGCATCACACGTGTGAGAGCACATCATCAGAGCCTTCAGAGGAAGAAAAGGCCAGACCTAATGCTGGTTGCTGCTGGAGCAGACAGTGAGCCCGCGGGATATGCTGGCTTTTGATCAATGGGCTATGAAAGAGAATGAGTTTTTTAAACAGCAGGGCTGAGAAATCTCACGGAGGAAAAAAAGAAACAACCGTCTGTCTGCCCATCTGTGTGTCTGTCTGTCTTTTCCTGCACACAATCAGAAGGATCATGCAATAATGTGTGAACCTTGCCTCATCAGAGTTGGAGGCAGATGGGAAAATGGTCGCTTCTGATGAAGACGAGAGAGGGATTGTGAAGATTTGGCTGGAGGGAATGAAAGAGTAGGAGAGTTTAGCATTAAGTGTTTTGAAGACAAAAGCTTACTGCATTCCATCCAACTGGAATGAGTAAATAAATATGCTGTAGTTTGTTAGAAGATTATACCACAGCACTGTTGAATTCGCAAATCTGATCAAAAGGTGTTGACTAATTTTCTATAACAGTAGCACCAACAGTAGTACTGGTTGTAATTCAAATCACAGGTTTCTAATAATGCACTTGTTATAATACTTTATCATGTCTGTAACAACTTATAAATATACATATATATATATATATATGTTGTTATTTAACAAAGACGTGTAATTGTTGATTGTAAGGGGATGTTTATTTAACATTTTTGGAAGGAGTCTCCAGTGTTCTGTAACAGTCTGTAAGTTTTCCGCCACGGGAAAGTCTTCAGGTCTTTGTGAATTCCGGTTTCTCGGAAAAAAAAGAGAGAGGCTGGTGATGGAACGACTGCTTATAGCTGCTATAATGTAAGCGATAACAGGAACAAGCTCGTCTCACATACTTTCTACCACAATAAATATAACTACAAATGGCTAAAAAGAATGATGCGTTGTTTATATATATATATATATAAAAGATTATTTTAAGAAAATAGTTGCATCCGCTCTACAAACCTCAAACACACAAATGAAATGTGTCTTGAGTCTTTTTTTTTATCCTGGTATCGCCATCCTGGTTTAACTCATTTCCCTTCATCCCCCAAAGCCTGTCTGGATGCTAAGCTCTTTTTCCCTGGCTGCTGTGGTTTAGGCCGGCCTGACGAGGGTTGTGCTGCTATAAGGGATTACATGTCTGATCCTGCACGTCCCACCACACACACAAGCAGATTACCGCCTGACCCTAGATCAGCCCGGGCCAAGCCACTTCAGCGGGAGAAACTATTGTGCATAGACTTGGGCCTGAACATGTCATGGGTTCAATAACAGCTGAAGACTGCTGCCATTATGTTCTTGCGGTCAGGGCACGTGAGTCAGGGCTGCTTCTGAGGGACTGTCATCTGTCTATGTGTCAGAAAAATGGCAGCTTTTTTTATTTTTATTTTATCAAAAAAATACTGGGTGACATTCTACTTCATAGAGCTCCTGCATAAGCCATTCATGACAGCTCACATCAGCCTATATAACATTTACAAAGCCTTATTCCAGCATGTGTCAGCTGTCATAAAGACAACGTTTGTCAATTTTAGTGTCAAGATGACAAAACTGTGGGAAGTGACAGAAATCTGTGTAACAGCTACATGCGACTTACATTAGAACGTCGTAACAGATATTTCCGCTATGTCAGAACTGCATAGTGGTCATAATGTGTGTCAAGCATCAAAACCAAATTCTGATCAAGGTCGTAACACGGTCATAAGTGTGCTTATAAGCAGGAATAAGCAAAATATACGTTTAATGTTTACTACAAGGTTAACAGTCTAATGTAAGTTGTAACACAACCTTATGGCAATAAAAATCTACCTCACTCAGGATGTGTTTATGTTAATATAGCCATCATAAAGGGTTTATGTGAGTGTCATGTCTCTTCTGTTTTGATAATCAGAAGAATACGAAAAATAATTTGATACACAATGTTCAGCTGAAAATTGGCTTATGATTTTCATCTGAATTAATAATGACGGTTAATATTTTGACCAAGTGTCTTACTGCTGAAGTTGTTTTTGTTGTTTGCTCAATGAAAGTTTCCATAATGTCAAAGTGTGATCAATCGACTACACGAAGGACAAAAAAAGGATAGTCCTCTGATCATGTTTGTTTAAAATTTTCATTACCTCATCTGTTTGTCATTTAGTTCACGGTGCAAAGCACGAATTACTGTAATTGTACAACACAAATGTGGAAATAAAGCACGGAAAAATAACATGGGCTTCAGTAACAGGGATTTTGTTGCTTGCTATTTGACCAAAGGTTTCCTCAAATTCTGCCTCGTCCACGAATTTTCATTTCCTTCCTAAAAATAATCCCGCTACACACTGACTCCGGATACTTTGGTCAGGTCATTTATCAATATTGACTCAGAATCAGGCTGATAGGGTTCAGCTAATGAGACTATAATGAGAGCACTGTTCAAGCTGTTCACATTTAACCTCCATCACATATCCACTAACGGTTCATTGATGATTATAATAATATATGGGTCAAGCCATGGTGAATTAGAATGATGCAGTCATAATTCTGCCTTTTGGAGGACTAGCTTTATTTGATTAGCTTTGTTTGCTTTCGTCCATCCATTCATTCATTTCATCAGCTTATAAAACACTACATTCAGTCGCCTCCGAAAGTATTGGAACGACAAGACCTCGCATCACAAACGAAGAATGCAACAGTTCGGTGATGTCAGTGGGTCGCCAGCTTGATACTTAGTTATTGCAAGCGAGGTATATGCAGCCAAATATTAAGTGCTATTTACTTTACGACTATCTGTTCCAATACTTTTGCTCATCTAAAGATTGGGTGCCTTGTTCTATGTTGTTTAACAAATCTAGATGTAAATATCAGTAAATGATATGTGATCTGTCATCTAATATTCATCTTTTGATCTCAAACTCAGTATATAACCCACATGGGGTCTTATATATACATGGAAGACTTAAAATCAAAACCGGCACCCCTCAAAGGAGCAGGGAACATGATTAAAATTTGGCTAATTATTAGCAAGCAAATACAAAAATGGTATAAAAAAAAATAAAAGCTTGTTCCTATTGTAAATGAAGCTTCTAAAGTGTTTTCTTGCGTTTCATGTAATTACATAAAACAAGTACAAACCTTGATAATATTCAAAGTCTTGCATGCAAATGAATCAAGCAAGCTAAAAAAAAAATCCTAAATGATCTGAGAAAGAGCTACATTTGCATTGCAAATGAGCCATTTCTCAATAATCTGGGATTTTCAGATATGATAGTGTATTAGTAATAGAAAGGAAGATTACTTTATGTGGAATTACTTTCCACATAAATGCACCCATTTGAATAGAGTGAGCTTGTACTTAGCAGAGACGGAGCATGCAGAACGGCTGAGCGCTTTTTGTAATTGGTTTCTCGCGCACGCTCGCGCCGTATGTCGAAGCGAATGTTCTACCGCGTGACCTAAAAGCACATTTGTCTCCAGGGCAGCATCCTAATACGGTACAGAGGAATGAGCTTTTCAGTGTGACGGACGGTTCACATCCTTTTGGGGCTCAGGGCTGCGCTTTGGTGGAGGTTGTGTTGCTGCGCTCATTTGCGTGTGTGTGTGTGTGTGTGTGTGTGTGTGTGTGTGTTGCACCTGATTATCGTTACTGAGTGTTTGTAATAGACAAATTTCCAGCTTTGGGGTTCAAAAGATTGAAGGTGCAAATCAGAGAGACACGACAATATTCGAAGAAAGAAATATCCAGAAAAGAAGAGCAAAGTAGTAGACAAACTTTTAGAACACTTGAACACACACACACACACACACACACACACACACACACACACACACACACAAAACCACACAGATGCCTGGATCCCTCATGTCTGTTTTTGGCCCAATAGATATAGCCCTGTGTGTGTGTGTGTGTGTGTGTGTGTGTGTGTGTGTGTGTGTGTGTCAAGAAGACTAGGACTATCTAACAGTTTCAATTAAAAGCTGCAGTTATTTTTATCTGTTTATTTTTATATTATTTATTTATTTGTTTGTTTTTTACAAATCCTTCAGCTTTGATCTAAAAAAAACTAAACTTAAAAAAAGAAAATTTTTCCTGTTGATTAATGAGGTTATGGTTAGGGTTATATTTCATCAGCTTCATTAATAATTATGTCAATAGAAGGACCTAATGATGATATGACATGTGTGTGTTTGTGTGTGTTATCCTTGTGGTGACCAAATGTCCCAAAAATGTCCCTGCTGCATTAATAATTATGTCAACAGAAGGTCCTCACAGTGACATAGTCTGACATGTATGTGTGTGTGTGTGTGTGTGTGTGTGTGTGTCTGTGTGTGTGTGTGTTCATTCTGACCCCGCTGCTCCACTTGCCCTCATATATACTGATATCACTCAGACCTTATCAGACCAGGCATCTCGTGCCTTTCGCATATGTGTGATGTGTCACATTCTGCAGTCTCCTTGCACTGACAGGGAAAAAGAGCTGATATTCCTCTCATCCCTTTCTTCATTTCTCTCTCTCTCGCTCTCTCTCTCTCTCTCTCTCTCTCTCTCTCTCTCTCGAGTATTAACCCTGATAGTAAGTGTAGCATATAAGCTCGGAGTCACCAGTAATAATATGCTGACTGAATGCGTTAGTGTTTCTGAGTCTACGCTAATAATCGTAAAGCTCATCTATAATATTATAACACAGCCACGCATGTAAAACTTTACACCCCCATTATATTCAAAGTGAACAGTCCTTGCAAAGGGCACATGAAACACCAACAGTGTGTGTGTGTGTGTGTGTGTGTGTCTGTATTATAGAATGAGTGGGTCTTCAAATTCAGACTTTAAATTGATAGTAAAAGTTTGGTCCAGAGCTAAAAGTGCGTTCAAGTAATGTCCGAATTATGGTACCTGAGTTCAGGTCTTCATTAAAAAAATGTAAAAGTTTTCAGAAAGTCTTCAGTTGTTTTACAAATAGTTGTAAAAATCTCAATATTTACAGTTGATTGCAAAAGTTTGTACACCCTTAGTACAAAATAAAGAAGACAAACACATTCTAACAAGGGATAAAGTATGTTAGGTTTTACAGATGTTCCTTCTTAATGTACAAAAGTGGTCAAATAGCCTTGTGTAAGCATTCACCTCCGTTGAACTTTTCCACATTTTGCAGCGTTACAACTAATTAAGGGCTGAATACATAAGAGTGAATACTTATGCAATCACAAGTCAGTTACTCAAAGTTCAATTCCAGGTTCTAACACTACAAAAATGTGGAAAAGGTCAAAGGGGGTGAATACTTATTCACCGAAGAATATATATAATTCAGTGTAAAAATTTAAATCTTGCTTTCTGAATCTGATGGAAATATTCTCTAATAACTTTCATCAAGTCTTTGTAGATATCATGAACCGTTTTTGGATTCTCTTACTGGTAAAATTCACCTCATGACTTCCTGACATCTCTGTTCTCTTCCATTCTGCTCGGCCAATCACTGCCCATTCTTCTCTGCCAAGACATATAGTACAGATCATCTTCTTCGAATAAGGTCTAGAGAGCAAAAGAGTCTTCACAAATCTTCTTCTCAAACTATTTTCCTATTGATTTTTACTTATTCTGGATTGTAGTCTTGTTGGAAGACAGAGCCATATTTCATTTTTATTTTATTGAAAATTAAACCGGATTTATTTCTTGTTGATAAATTGTAAGATAGATATACTATACTTTCAATTCCCCATTGAAAAACCATGGAGGAACAAATGTTTGGCCCTAGTAGACATATATTTCAAGTAGGCTGCCTCACTTAAATACTAACTAAATACAACGGAATAATTTATTTTATCTACAACAAGTTGCGGCATCCTTATACAAGAATCATCATACAGTTAAACTTTCTGGATGCAAGATGAAGGTATTCAAGCTTATGAAGGTACTTGAATATATATATATACACTCCTGAACAAAATCTTAAGACCAGTTGGTCATCAGCTGATCAAAAGGTTAAGACCATAGCCTTTAAAAGTTAAAATCTGTGCAAAAATATATATATATATGAAACATGTACATTTACTAACTTAATTTACTGTAGTAATATGGATATTATATCAATATGTAAAAGCTATATTAGGCCATAAACACTCGTTTAGACTGTAATGTATTCATTCAAGCTGAACCCATTTTTACGAAAATACTGCGAATGTATAAAGCAGCAATTTAATGCTGGAAGTTTTACGGCTGGGTAATCCTCCTACCCTATCTCCTCCATAACAGGTTTTTAGCTTAATGGTACTCTTAGACCATGACCTCTTTGTGCTTTGTGTGAGGTTATGTTTTCCAGCCAGCGTCTACCAAATACTGTAAACATAAACATAACCGCCTGTATCTTGGCTTATTTTGTCTCAACCTCGTTCTATTTTGACTTCTGACATCTAAACTGTCTGATTTCCTCTCCTTCGCTCGTGTTCAGGTGTGAACAAGTCTACGTTGCTGGAATTGACAGGAGAAAAAGCAGGTGTGCTGTGAAGTGTTTTCTTGGCGAGCTCAGATTTGCAGGCGAGACCCTCTTGCGTGTGGTGAAGAGAGGAGAAAATGCTCCCATTCCCCTAATCAATTACCGTCCCGGCGCTCTCACCCTGTCGCAATCAATGCCTCTGTTTGCACACCCGCCAGCTGCTGCTCCATCATCTCTCTCTATTTCTCTTTCTCACTCTTATTTAGCACGGTCAAACTAGCGATGCAACACACACTAGGCAGGTGAACAAAGCTACACATGCGCCGTCTTTGACGCAAACACGCTGACAATCATTCACACACACGTGCAATTAACTGTCCCTGACCACCCATGTGGAATAAATAATCTTGCTGACAGCAAACTGATGTGTTTATACACTGTGTCAGAGCTTAGCAGCTAGTGATACTGGAATTAGTGTGAGTAGGGATGCATAGATTCTGATACTGGTATCTTGTACTTGAAACAAGGCTCTCATACCAGCATCCAGTGCCACGTGATACTATGTGACAAAAGCCAAGTGTATGCTGTCACACTAATGAACAGACGACTAGAAATGACAGCAATCTGGCCATTTTTCACGATTAATGATGGCAATAAAAGCAAAGCAGACTGCAAACTGTGCTCTGTGCAAATATCAAGAGGAAGAATTACAGCATCTTCCTGCATTGCAAGTAATATGAAAAAGAAAAAAAACAAACATCTTTTTAGCATTTAAACACTATGCTTAATAAAGAGCTAGAGGGCAGCCTTGTGTGAGAGCACTTCAATTCTGTGAGCACTTTCCCCTTGCTCGCCAGGGTCTACACTTCATGCAATACCTGGAATCTTGTGTTCATTTTTAATGATAACAGTCACTGATACTGCTCTGTACGCTCAGGTCAGTCTTCCTGTATCACTGTTAAACATACTGTTTAACCACCATAGGAGTTAATTGCTAACAGGCAGAAACCAACATAAACATATGTTGTTTAATGATATTGTGACACGTTGCATTGTCATGCAAAAATGTGACAATGTGCATCGTGGAAATCAGCAAAGTAAATATGCAATTTCAAACACCAGAGGCCGTGTAAAGCGGGCATTTTAGCCAACATTGGAGCTCTATTTCTGCTACAAAGCTCATTATATTCCATTTTCAAAGTCCCCAGGTCAGACCCTTTATCTTATTTAACCTCTATTCATGGCATATTTTTACTTATTTGGCTTTATACAGACAAAAGTACACATTGTTTTGCATTGTTTATGATTCAGAAATAAAAACAAGTCTTTTCAGTCAGAATTTTTCTTCAAATTCTGTTCAAAATATTCGGAGAATCGAATCAAATCGAAATCATGAAGCCAGTATTGTGAATGGAATCAAACTGAATTGTGACCACAGTGTACTGTTACACCTCTACTAAGTAGGTTATTATTAATTATTATTATTATTATTATTATTATTATTATTATTGGTATCAGTATCAATATCTTTATTGGAAAGTGCCAAAAATTTGCACTTGTACTCAGTCTAAAAAAAGGTATCCATACATCCCTAATTGTCAGTTTGACAGACGTGAAGCCTAATCAACGTGCGTATATGCTTCCGCACATTAAGACAAACAGTTATTATAAATACAGCCTACTTTCATCAAGTGTATCTCTGTCTGCTGTGCATGTGCTATCTGCAGTGGCTGTGAAATATAGATGTTGTTGCAGTGCATCAATAATTCATCGGTCAGTCCTGCCTGCGCTGTTCGCATCCTCAGACATCTTTCTTCACATCATGTATTTATGGACAGCACCTTACACTCCATGCGCTGAGCTCTGCTTCACTGCAAAGACTGTCTTCATGTAAGGCAATCTGTATTTTCTTTTTGTGTAGCTTGTCATTACTGTGTTGCTGACAATAGTCAGCTGCTTGAAATCTCATCCTTGAAAGGACCATATGGGCCCAAACTTTTTGTATTTACTAAAGACTAGCAAGCCTGACGCAACTGATTGAGGCACAAAACACAGCTATGGATATGGAGAAGTGTGGAGTGCTTTGTTCGAAATGGTGCAATTGATTGGAGCAAAAGCTCTAGAGCTGGTGGGACCTCGTTTACAACCCAAGGCACTATTTCTGCTAGTCAAAGGAATTACGCAGCATTGTTCAGCCTAACCTTTGTCCATGTGAAAAGAACTTTATCATGGTTCCTTGAGAAAAGTCTATAAAACTTCTTCATTAACCACTTTAACCTGGTTAGCATTATGGCGGATCCGGAGCCTATCCCAAGAACGCTGGGTGCCTGGTGGGAACACACCCTGTATGGGACATCAGTCCATTGCACATTCATACATTAATTCATACGTAGGGGCATTTTAGTGTAGCCAGTCCACCTACTGGCATGTTTTGGGAAGCGGGAGGAAACTGGAGAACCTGGAGGAAAACCTATGTGGAGAATGGGTACTCTGAAGCTGTGCAGCAATGCAACCCACTCCGCCATCTTTAAGGGCAGCTGTTGACTTTAACACAATCGTTAACATTAATAATTTCATTATTTCTCAGGTCAAATACTTGGTAGTTAACCTCTATATCTGTATCATTTATCTTTTCAGAGATGGCACTACTTGTCCACAGGGACGTATACACAGGAGTAACACCCAATCCAACATAGAGACCACAAAAACTTTGGGAAAGTATAAGTGACTGGAATTACTGTACAGTTCAGTGTATTTTTTCCAGTATTAGAAATTTGGATAAAACTTCAAAAAATATCTATGAAAGAACATTCTATACTAT
>JAKKZN010000028.1:2142819-2158809 GCA_033441825.1 Pangasius elongatus
CACTTGGATGGGTTAAATGCAGAGCACAAATTCCGAGTATGGGTCACCACACTTGGCCACAAAGTCACGTCACTTCACTTCTCCTTGGGCCATAGGAATCATTCCCAATGATCCTGAAATAAAGTTTTCACTTTGTTTCTCAGTACAATGACAAACATCGACTTTATTATCCATTATCCTCACATATATGCTACAGTTAAGAGATTAGGTTTGTTGAAACATAGGAGTTTCAGAGTGGGACTGAGGCACATCAGTCAAGCTCCAGGGTCCCTGTTTTTTTTCCTGATCTCTGGTTACTGTCTGTGTGGAGTTTCATGTTCTCCCTGTGTCTGAGTGGGCTTCCTGTTCTATAGTGCTTTCGTGCTTCTTCTAAGGTTTCATCCACATTAATGTGGATAAATCTGAAAAAGCATATTTTTCACTACATTTTGGCCTTTGGCAATACAGGGATGTAAGCATTTTCAGATGTTTCAGTGTGGATGAGCAATTTTTATAAAATGTTTGAAAACACCAGTGTAGGCGGAGAGCGTTTTAAAACAAAAATGCAGTTTTCAGATCTATCCAGATTAATGTGGATGTAGCGTAAGTAAACAGTCCTACTGCTAAAGCTTGGTCTTTTTGAATCCTCTTGGAAGAAACTGTTAACTAGGTCTGACTAGTGTTCTCCAAGCAACAACTCATAAGGGGCATGACCAGCACAATACACCCTGGTGTTGAGAAGATCCTGTTCCTTCTGTGCCTGTGTATAAACCGGATTTTCTTCTTACAGGTCAGGACCTGATTGAAGACCACTCTCTAACTTCTAAAGAAGAACAAACTTAGATCATGTTCACTGGCTGTGGTTTCTTTTTCTTTAATTTGCCTCTTCTTTGCTCTTTTTCTAGTTTGTATGTACAATTGTATTGATTTCTTAAATTAAAAAAAACAATAAAATTTTGTGTTATTTTATTTTATTTCAATTGGCTTAGTTATACATTTAGGAAAGGTACTCATGGATATACATGAGTTATTTGCATGTCTTTTTTAAATGGATAAAGTCCATTGGCAGGGTTCAGAAAGAACGTAAGCAGTGCGTCAACTTTCATAACGGAAGAGGAAGACAGGAGGAGAGCTTTTTATCTGTAACAGTTAATAACACCACAACACATTTCACAACACATTTGTTCCTCGGCAGTCACTGAATCTCAGCTCACCTACAGCGAAAAAAAATATATAAATATGTATAAAATGAATTACTGTTATGTTCCAGCGAACAGTTTTCAATTTGTTTTCAATTACAGATCAAGCGTAATTGTTTGTGATTGGCCGAAATGACTGTCGTTTACCAAATTCATGCAACGTTTAGGAAATTATTTAATGTTAATTTGCCATCATCTGCAGCTAAAATTTTGCCAATAATCCAATAAAAACCGGTTTCAGATCAGTGACTGCTGGAGTTTTTTTAACCCACCCAGGAATAAGTGTGAACCTTTGAGGCCTGAGTAACATGATGAAGAGCATGCGCAGGCTTTTTAACATGCACGCCGTGGACTCTCTGCGTTTTTGACTCGAGATTACGCTCTATTAAGAGCAATTTGCAGCAAATGAGGTGATGTTTTGGTTCAAGGCCACAAAGAATGGGGGATGGTGTAGGTAAAGGAAAAAAAAAAAAAAAAGGACAAACAAAACACAACATGACCTCGGTGTAAATGAAGAGCCAGACATGACGCACCACATACACAGACACGGAGTTAAATAAGGACTGGTGTGAGAATAAGGTGATGGCAAAGAGGAGGATTTAAATACCTGTACGAAAAAGCGGCAGGAGCGCTCCCTTTTCTGCAGCTGAAAACCCAGATAACTTTATTAGAAGAAAAGATTAGAAGTAAAAAACATTACTCAAAGAATACACACAACCTCTACAATACGCACTTGTATAAATATTAGCTGAATTTATAATGACTGCTTTATCATTAATGCTAGCTCTGTGTTCACACTAGCTTGCGTTGTTTGTTTGTTTGTTTGTTGTTTTTTGTGGGTGTGCATGGTCCAGCATTTTTTTTATCTTTAGTCCCGATGCAAGATAATTTGTTGTTTGATTTGTCGTGAGAAATGCTAGGCTTCGTACTAGCTTCGTTGACGGATCAGCAAAACAAGTTACCTGCGCTAGCTATGCACACTCGCCACAGGCACCAACAATCCCTGCTAATTCTAAGTTTTATTTTTCTTAACATTTGCTGAGAGGCTGTGATAAGATGAATCCACGGTTATAAGCTTCTCTCCCATTGTCACATCTCAAACAGGAAATGATAACAAATTGCAGGTAGTAATTAAAGTCATGAGGAGGGAACAGAAGAAATGTTGGACCACGAGCACCACAGGTTTGAAATGCTAAGGAACGATTCAAGCCAGTGGTTTGGTTTTGTCGCTTTATCACATCACACCTAATTTGCATAGAATTAAGAAATTCAATTCAAATGTCTCTCGTTGTGCTGTTGCTTTGTCTCTTGCCACCGCTGCTGATATTGTGGACAAAATGAATGAGCATTCGCCTTGTCGCTTTGTCACTTGCTAGTGTGAACATCAGGTAAAGGCAAGAAGACATTCCCAAAGAAATCCAGAACAAGCTCAGTGATGTGGAGAAGAAAGAGAAATATGTCAGCAGACTTTGTATTCATCCTACCGCATTAGCGCACAGTGCAGGGGGACTCTCTGACACATGAATTACTGAGCACTTCAGAGCAACCAGCACCGGACAAAAACTAAACAGCGAGAAACTCTTTGCTGGTCCCACTTCACTACCTGTCACAGTGTGCTAACATCTTCTCCTAAACTGCTTGAGTGGCCATCTTGTTCAGAGCTAGCCCTGCTGTTCTGCGCTAAGGCTCCTTTCTTCTGCGTTAGCCTCCCTATTAGCGTCACTGTTGGCAGCTCTAGCGCTTCTTTCATCTGTGAAGTGTCGAAGATCTCATGGTTTGTAGACTCAACTGTGAGCTAAACCCACTGCACTGCTATCAAAGGGATCGTTCATAATGCTAGCGCAGCGTGACGAACAAACCCAGAGGCTACCGTGACATTTGGGATGAGACGAATTATACAGGAAAAAGAAGCACCGGGAGAGGGGTGACCTTGAGGAAGAGAGAAAGAAAAAGACTGTCTTTCCCATGAGTCTCAGTTTCTTGTTATTGTCAGGGGAAGGTGAAAGCATTTCAGTCCAACTAACTTCACAGTCTTGCACAAGATGATGAGCTACACTCTAAAGTCTGAGCCTTCACTTTTGATTGGTGTATGGGCAGATCCTATGTTTTCCAGGCTTGACGTTGTTCCACTGAGCAGAATGAAGCTAAAATGCTAACATTCTCATTACCGTCTGGGGCCACACACAATAAAAACAGGGACTCATTTGGTGAATTAAACAGAGAGATCCTACATCAACCCCTTTAAAAAAAAACATACCGCCAGTTGCAGAATTATTGGCACCCTTCATGTATATATAAAGTATTAACATAATTTGTTCATTTATAGTGGCATAAATTTTGGAACTGGCTGTAATTAAATGTTTTTTGTCATTAAAAGTATCTCTAAATATATTTACATAAAGTCCTTCCCCAGGCCATCTGTATATTTTATTTTATTTTAATAGTTCATTTTGAAATTATTATAATGTTTTATAATATATATATATATATACTCAGTGTCAGGGTCTATAAAAACATTAAGGTTGAATCTGAGGTTCACATTTGTTCCATAAAAGAACTTTATTCATAAAAAAAAAAAAAATCCATTCAAATCCAAATATATAATTATTGGCTTGAACTGGTATGAATTACTCAGGAGATTAGGTTGAAAGCACATAGATAGGTAGCTGAAGACCTCAGCAGTAATGGTAATGGTTCAGGAAATCTGAAAAGCACAGGTTTGTGTGTTCGGTCCCTAGTGTGCATCACTGGATGTGATTCTTACCCCAGTCATCTGTTACTAATGGAGTTCCCACTGAGCACTGCTATTCTGCCCCGTGAGTAATGCACTTAACCCCTGAGTATCCCCATGACGTCCCGCAGCTAAAAACCTTCTCCATCCACTTCACCTGGAACTATAAAAGCTTTTTTTTTTTTTTTTTAAACATTCATGGTATAGTGGTTTATATAGAAACCCGTCAGTACCGCTGTAGTGAATAGACTAATTGAGAAGCTGTTGATTCAAACTTGAATGCATCACTTTGCTAGTCTTGATCACTGATTGAAGGAGCTTTGACTGTAATGACACAAAGGTCACTAGAAGGACATCTGCTTATCTGTCCTGATGTGTGGTCTTCCTGTCTTAGGAGATACCTTAAGTTCATGTGGAGCTGAACTGAGATGTGAGCAGGTGCTTGTATAATCCATAACAGTGACTATTTTACGTGCCGCCTCACACTGCACCACTTTTTCTTGAACTCTGAAATTCTGTCTGTCCTTTTTCCTCACAATCAGCTAGAAAGAAACATGATTTACAGTAAATCTAACAATGATCATGAGCGACTTACACAATGAGGCAGGAAGCACATGGGCAGTTTGCGTTGGCTGATCTGAGCACCATAAGGAAAGGAAAGGAAAAACAAGCACTGAGAATGTATCCTCGGTAGTTTGTCGGCTTCCATGCTGAAAGTGTTTTTATTGGCCAAACGCAGGGAGATCATTCTGGCCTGGCAGAGACTACCATCATTAAAACCACACCTACTGTTTAGCTCTCTCCACCTGACACGCATCTCCAACTCTTGCTGGATGCAGTCAGAACTTCACAGCCAAACATAATAGCTGCCCTACACAATATGCCAGCAAATGTGTGTCAACAGCCTGAAAGTACAGAAAATCTAGTAATAAGACTTAAAGAACTTTACTGGACTCGAAGCCGTTGCATAGCCTCGTCTCTATACCTGTCAAACAATCTTAGCGCGGCATGTGATCACTTCCAACTAGCCGCCGCTTTGGGCTGAAGCCTGCTTGGAAGGTATCCAAGACACTGAACAGCTTGCTACGGAGCTAAATCAACTGCGGCTGGCTCGCAAAATTTCATACTCATATAAAACACATTTATGGTCCAACACTTGAGGACTCTACCAAGTTTTGTAGATTTGCTATACCTTATTGAGACTGCGAGCGGCGCTGTCTTTGCCCCCGGGAGTGAGATTGCGTAGCTGGACATCGAGCAGGTCCACCAGCTGGCCCAAAGCTCGCACCGTGTATGTGATGTCCCCGGAGTGGATGCGGTTCTTGGTCTGCTCCGACAGCTCACGTGAGATGATGGCCGCTGGCTCTCCAGCTCGTATCTTTGAACAAAGAACAGGTATTCATTAACCTTTGATATACTATATACAAATATCTTATTCATGAATCTTATTAAAAATTATAAATCTTATGTACATAAGTATTTACCCTCCTTGAATGTTGTAGTGTTACAACCTAGAGCTGAAATGTGCTTAAGTAGGATCAAATGTCAGAAATCTACACAAAATCGAAGCATGATGGTGGTAGCATTGTGTTAAGAGTTAGCCTTGAGACAAATGCCCTCTTATGAAAAATATGAAAAGTAAAAATGACTCTTTACACCTTCTTCTTCTTCTTCTTTCGGCTTTTCCCTTCAGGGGTCTCCACAGCGAATCCTAACTCTCCACCTATCCCTATCTTCTGCATCCTCAACACTTGCACCCACTAGCTTCATCTCCTCATTTATTACCTCCNGCCTCCTGCCTGGCAGCTCCATGTCCAACATTCTCCTACCAATATACTGACTCAATAAATTGACTCTTTACACCAATCTTTAAAATTATCTACCTAATGTGATTGTTATGCAAGTTTAGGAAATAATATGTTATATTGTTATATAGAATACCTACTTAGGTCAAAACCTGATGTTTCATCATTTTAGGGACAGAATTCAGCTGTAAGCACATTCCATATACATGCATTTTAGTATAATTCATGACTTCACAATAATCCCATAGCCCATATTTCTCAGATTCCAGTACTAAGAAAATGTTTGTGCATTACCTACTACACAAAAGAGACTTAACCAAATACAGATTGTGTCAGACATGTGAACAAGGTGTTCTAAACAAATGCAAATACAGATGCAAGGTTGAAGGTTCTTTATTTGTCACATACATTACATATGGCAAATAAAGAACCTTGAACCTTGAATCTGCATGCAAATAGGATGCACGCTATTTATTTCTGTAGTAGTTATTGCTGTTTTTCTTGGTCCTATCTTCGGTGGGTTGCTCCAGCAGCCTAACCTAAACACTGCCTTAGAGAGCACCAAAATGAAGCCATATAGTATTTCTACCATATATCTAAACAACCCGGCCCACAATTAACAAAATCAGTGCTTTTATTTATTAGTCATCGCTTCATATAACACATGCAGACCATGTGCTGTGTACAGAGCAGTAGCTGGCATCTCCGAAGAAAGAACTGATTTAATTCATATTTTAAAAAAGTCTCTATAGATTCTGGTAGTAGTGTTCATTTAAATGAATAAATAAATAAATAAATAACAATAAAAATGTATCCAGGTTTACTCCACTTCAAATCAGAATACAGATACGGATATTTGGTGCACTAAACACACACAGATACAGACAGTGGTGTTGAGTTACACCTGTAGTATGCAGAAATGGACTTTCAGAAGCACAGACTGGATATTACCTACGCCGCAGACCTTTAGGCTCTATTTGATCTGCCGTGAGTCTAACAGCCCTGCAGTTAAACGCTCCAGCCAAGTGGAAGAAGCACAATTCGTGTCTTCGAGCGCTTCACGATGTCTTGTCCGATATGCCAAGATCTTTCTGTACTCACAGACTGTGGTTTTAGAAACCATCAAGAACCGCTCCTATCCCCCGTGGGGAAACGGAAAATATATTCCTGTCTCAAACGCCTTTGTAGCTTCCTGTTGCGGCATAGTCAGCCAGCGTTGGGTGCTTTTAAGTGAAGACAAGAAAAGAAAAAAAAAAACATTTACAAGCTCATCTCCGAATAAAATAGTAGCTCCACTGAACTGCGGTGATTTCTGAAGGGTATAGATATATATATATATATTATTTATTTATTTATTTATTTATTTCAAGGGAAGGATTTAATTAAAAAGCTCCTCCAGCGGAGGAACAAATGTGTTTATTTGCTAATGAGAGTCATGTAGACGGCGAGGAATAAACTGAAGCCTTGTAGTAGTCTGGCCTCACTACTGGCACTTACATTACCATACATATCTCTGCCAGGCAGTTCCCATAATCACACACACACACACACACACACACACACACACATGTGCCGGCGAATCGTTTCAGCACACAGCTCCAATTTAGACAGAAATGTTCCAATTCAGTTGGGAAGGAAAAACAACACTTGTTAGATCCAAAAGCATTGCACAGAGATACAGAAGATGACTTATCAAATCAATGGCTGAGGCTTGAGTGTGTGTGAGAGCGCAGGCTCGCAAACTTCCCTCACACACCAATACCGCAGGCTGGGTTTGAGCAGCTCAGCGCTGGATGACGGGGGATATGGGGGATCTGAGCTCAGACCCGGCTTTAGGAACGGACCTCTCGGCTCAGAGGGTTGGCGGCTCAATGAATTCCAACAGACGGGATACAAGGGTGTGTTTGGTTCCCTCGGGATTAGATTAGCTTTCATGTTGATTCAGTTTGGAAGTTATCCAAAGCAGGTCAGGCAGAAAACAACCCAAACAACCCAAAGGTCACGCATTACTTTTAAACACAGACTCATAGGCAGTCATGAGGCTTCATCATTGTGTTCACAAAACCTTCACTGCTGAACAAGAGTTCTGACAGACAAACAGACCGACAGATAGATAGATAGATAGATAGATAGATAGATAGATAGATAGATAGATAGATAGATAGATAGATAGACACATACAGTGGATATAAGTCTACACACACCTATTAAAATTAAAAAAAAAAAAAGTTTTTGTGGTATAAAAAAATAAAACCAAAATAAACCATATTAGATATTTTTCCATCTTTAATGTGATACAGCATCCAACAAAATTCAACTAAAAAACAAACAAATGTTTTAGAGAAAAAAGAAAAAAACTTACAATAACCTAGTTGCATAAGTATGCACACCCCTTAACTAATACCTCTGTTAAATCAGAGTATTAACCTTTGCTTGTAATACAGATCTCATTCTTTTTTGGGTAAGAGTCTACCTATTTAGCGCATCTAGATTAGAGAGCGCATCGAGTCATTCCACGGGTTTTTCGATAGGATTTAGCTCTGGGCTCTGACTAGGCCATTCCAGGACAACGGTCTTCTTCTTCTTCTGAAGCCATTCCTTTGCTGACTTGGGTTTGTGCTTTGGGTTGTTATTGTGCTGGAAGGTGAAATGTTTCTTCATCTTCAGCTGCAGGTTTTGTGCCAAAATAGATTGATATTTGGAGCTATCCGTGATTCCCTCTATCTTGACCAGGGCCCCAATCCCAGCCCCATAGCGTGATGCTGCCACCACCGTGCTTCACTGTGGGTATGGTGTTCTTCAAGTAAATAGCTGTCTTGTTTTTGTGACAAATATGTCTATCAGAATTATGCAGACAGACAGTCAGACAGACACTTGAGTCTGATTCAAGCCCTGTATTTTTTCTCTCCTGTCCACTACCCCCCTTTTCCCCTTCACCCCTTGTCTCTTTTTGTCTTCTCTCTGTCTGCATCTCCTCTGCTCTCTACCGCTCACTCTGTCTCTCAGGACTTAATCTGACAGCTTGATCCTCATTTGAAAGTCTAAGCTTGCACTGTAGGTTGATGGCCGCATCACTCGCACATAAATTTGCCTAACAGAGAATAATAACACCTGCGGTAAAACTGATCTCCCATCTTATAAATCATTTGTGCCGGGTAAATGAAGTATACATAGACCCCCAAATCCCCACCTCCCACCATAATCACCTGACACTTGCACGAAGCCTCACTTTAAATGAACCAATTTCTGTAGATCTCTGTTGATCACTTCTTCCAGGAAAACAAATAAGGTACAAACAGCAGGGAGTGCTGACTGTCTTTAGGGGATACTTTAAATGAAAAACTGTAGCAGGAACTGAAAGTCTTTTTCTTTCTCACTCAAAGATTCTGTAGACACACAGACGCAGCTTTTTCACTCACCTCACTATTTTGCACCTCAATATTTTGATAATGTGAGGACTGAGATTCGAACGCTTGTACAACATCATAAGTGTTATTGCCCGCAGGTCTCTGTGTGTCCTCAGCTGCCCTGTCACCATTACAGGGATGTAAAGTGTGTCTTTGTGAGATGTTCTTACCTTCTGGCTGATGATGTTCACCCAAGCTGAAGTGCAGTTGCTGAGATCAGGGCCTTGCAGATCCCACAGACCTTCAGGACCCATACACGCAAATGAGGCATTGCCTACAGGGGAAAAAATGTAGCACAATACAGCTTAGAGTATGTGTGTTTGTGTGTGTGTGTGTGTATGTGTCTAATGTGATGCTTGCTCCAAATTCAGTTTGGATGACCACAACCTCAAAGCTTTTTAGTGGCACTGATGATGGTGCAATTGTTTTACGCATAAACAACCATCACATTATAGCAACAGTTTTGGGCAGTTTATGCAAACCTAACAATACACACAATTCATTAATACCCAGGAGCAATGTACAAGGCCCCTGTATAAACGTGTGTGTGTGTGTGTGTATATATATATATAACTTTTTGGCCTTTGCATAAAGCGCTGCGTTTGATGGAAAACCCTCAGAATGCCATCAAAACAGTGAAGCTTAATGGTGGAAGCATCATTCTGTGAGGATATTTGTCACTAACAGGGATGAGGAGGCTGGTCAATTTGCAAGAGACTGGGAGGAAGGTTCACCTTCCAACAGGACAACAACCCTAAGAACCCTGCCTTACCTAGACTGGAGTGGTTCAAACCCAAGAACCTTAATGTCTTAGAATGGGCCAGGCAAAGGCTTATCCTCAATCTGACTGGGAATATGTAGCAAGACATGAACACTGTTGGACACCATGAATCCCCATCAAATCTTACAGAGCTTGACAAATGGGCAAAGATATGAGGATCCTGATGTGCAAAGGTGATAAAGACTTATCACAGACAACATTAAGCTGTAGTTGAGTCAAAGGTGTTTCTCTTGGGTCAGTACTCAGTACAAACACCTTTGACTCAACTACAGGTGTGTATTATGCATCCAACAGATAGAAGATTTGATCCACAGATTTGAGACCCTCTCAGATAGCCAGACAGACTGGATCACACATGAACCACCACTGCTATGTGATTTCCTGCAGCATGAGACAAGCTCTAACTGGCGGCAAGTTTGCATCCATGTGTGTGTGTGTGTGTGTGTGTGTGTGTGTGTAACCACACACATAATCGCAATCGCATATCTGGGGTTTTATTTGTGCTCACACATACAGTATATATGCAGAACAGAACAGATTGTCATCTTTCCAAATCTGTTGATGAAAAGCATCCTCACTACATGACGCCACCACCACCATGCTTTTATATAAGAGTGTGTATGTGTGTGTGTGTGTGTGTGTGTGTGTGTGTGTGTGTGTGTGTGAGAGAGAGAGAGAGAGAGAGATCTGAAATGAGCATGGGCAATTCTGTGGATGCAGAAAACTCCCGACTGGAACACATTTGTGTAAAAACTTTTGAGGTGCAGGGCAGGATATGAGGTTGGGCAGATTGCTGAGGGAAAATTCGGTTCTCCAAACCGAGCGGCACATCTTCGCAACCCCGTGGAAGTGGCCAATCATGCGAACTAATCACCAGTCACGGAGAAAAGAAAAACGCAGAAACAAGCAAGTGTAACAGAACAGCATGAAGGAAGGGAGGGAGAGAGAAAGTGTGACAACATTAAACTGATATAAAGTTTGACTGACACTTCATTTCCCTCTACCCGAGCCTCTCTTTACCTTCTAGCAGATAAAGAGGAAAGCAGGCAGAGAGAGGAGGGTGAAAAAGCGAGACTGAAAAAAGTGAGTAAGAAAGTGGTAGAGAATGGAAAGACAGCGAGGGCAGGGATGAAGTGATAGACAAAAGGGAAAGGGTAGAAGACAGAACACGAGTGGCAGAATAAAGTGCTGCAGAAGTACAGAGAAGAAAGACTCAGAAAGAGAGATGAAGGAGAATGTGTATATGATAGAGAGATACACACACACACACACACACACACACACACTAGTGATTGAGTGTGGCTGGAGATCTCCTGGCTCTGATGCTTTGAGTGGTGCTTCTCGTTATCTCAGAGCACGCAGCGTCCCAGTCGACCCACATGCACCACCGATTCACTAATGAATGGCATGAGCAATAACAGGAGCAACAACCACACACACACACACACACACACACAACACGGCAGCATGCACACTAGCAGACACTTTACACTAAGGGAGTAGCCCGACTCAAAGCCCTCACACTCGATTCAGAAAGTTCCAGGAGTGTTAGACCAGCCTAATATTGCAAATCAAATTCACCCGGCAGAGAAAAGAGTGGAAAGAAGACGGAAAAGGAAGCAGTTCATTCCTAGTTCACGGTGAACTAAACCTTCACAAGCTTATCTAGTACAGGAAGGTGGGACTTTGTCAGAAGCTGGTGATTAATTTTCTACAGCAGCTCTGACAGCAGCTCTGACAGTTCACTCGTTCTAATATGTTATCGTTTCAAGAGCAACAACTTGTACGAGCTGTAAGCGATAAAAGGAACTCACTTCTTTTGCAGACATTCCACAGCATGAAACTTAACTATAAGCGGATAAAAAGTACGATGCCTCATTCTTTAATAAATGTTCACTGCTGTGGTATAAGAGGTATAAAACTTTTCGGGACGTGCGTCACACTATCGTTATTTTCTTGTTCATTATTGATTTATTCCTTGTTTAAAATCACACTCAGACCAGATGATTGCCTTTCTATTTTGTTGACCTCTAAAACTTAAAAATAAAATAAAATATTTCTGGTAATTTATAATAATTCTGTTAATATTACAGTTTTTTTGCACAACATTCAGAGTTTCTTTTCCTAGTTGAGTGGAAAATCATGGCTGGATTTAAAGGAGTGGTTGTACTGTGGGAATATTTTAAATATGACTGTCTCTCATGCCTGGATTCTTGTAATTAAATATAATAAGATACTGCAGCAATGTGGAAATCAATGAGAAACAACCTACAGAGTATTCCTCAGCCGTCAGAAGGACTAACGTTAATAGTACTGGCATTAAAATGTATCAAAATGAAATATAAAATGTCTCACAGCAGAAACGAGAGTGAAAATTTAACCTGAAATTTACATGGATACTCAAAGTAAAATAAGTAAAATAAATAAATAAATACATACATAAATTTTTTAAAAACCACACTATGGCTGCCAGAATGTATCTTTTTATTTATTTACTTACTTACTTACTTACTTACTTACCAGCAAACATTAGGTGTTATTGCTGCTCAACACAAATATTCCCTGAGAAATAAATAAGTCAGTTTGTGAATTTCTTAGGGTTATGTTTGCTATGTGTGTGTGTGTGTGTGTGTGTGTGTGTGTGTGTGTGTGTGTGTGTGTGTGTGTGTGTGAATTAACCCTAGTTGATTCAGCAGCTTGTATCTTCTGCCCACAACACGTCAATGTCCACCAAATTGGATTATTGACTGAAGAAAATCCCTCTCTTCAGCTCATCTCTGGAATTAGACAGATTCAGACTACAGCTTTTTGGCTATTAGTGTGTGTGTGTGTGTGTGTGTGTGTGTGTGTGTGTGTGTGTGTGTGTGTGTGTGTGTGTGTATATATATATGTCCTTGTGTGATTTATGTGATTTTAATGTTTCTGAAGACAACCTTGGGTGTTGGTTTTTCTTTTTCTGCTTATGAGATTTTTTATATTTTTATCTTATGAAGTCTTTATATTTGTCTTACTAAGCCATTAATTCTGCCTCCTGAGATTAAAACTGCACCATATACATCTGGGCTGAATAGTAAGATAAAAAAAGTCATGAACGGTGAGGGAAGATTAACTATATGTCTGTCAAGCCGGCAAACCATGATCAAGTACAAATTAATCCCTATTAAGATTGTATTAGTTAAATAATTATATATGGCATTTGTTACCAATTGTTCCGAAGGGGCATGGCTGTGTAGCAGTGAGGCCCTGGCGAGTTTTGGGCCAGGTAAGCTCCGCCTCCACAGTAGGGTTACAGAACTCTGCAGCGTTGTTGGGCAGGATGGAGGAAGGTGGTGGGCGTGTGCTGGAAAGGGGCCCGGAGCCGCCTGGAGGTCGGAGCTCAACGGTAGTGGTGTGAGCCCTCGGAGTGAACACGCTCAGAGCCGGAGATCTGGTAGAGCTGGAGGTGGTGGTTGTAGTGGTAGAGGTGGTGGCTGTGGATACTGTAGTTGGGCGGGTGGTCGTCCTGGTGGTGGTGGTGTCCATGAAGACGTGAACTGAGGAGGACGATTCTGTTGAGAGAGAAGGAGAGGAGAAATAGCAGTTAGGTATGGAGGCAGTTTAGGATGCTGGAGCACTAGCAAGAAGTAAATAGATATATGTTGGTATTTGGAGCACGGCTGCATCCTGAGCCACACCACATCACAGTATCCAAGGCTGCAGGAGGAAAATGAGAGAGACAGAGAAAGAGACTGATACACAGTGGGAGGGAGAGAACAAGAGAGAAAGAGGGAGAGAGAGAGAGACAGAGAGGAACCGTCAGCTCCAAATCAACCGTTCAATTAGACTTGACAGGTTTCTACATGGGCCTCCTACCATTTGACTTCACAAAGAGCGTACATGCACACCCAAAGAGAGAGACAGCTACAACATGTTCAGTATAAACACACACGCACACGCACGCACACACACACACACACACACGCAGAGGCACTCTAGTTAGGCTAAGAAATCAATAAGAATGTTCAACATTGCCTCAAGAACAAAGCAAACTGGAGGGAAAGATGTCTTCAACAAATACTCCTTTTGCCTCTCTCTCACTTTTCCTGTCCATTTCCCACACACACACACACACACACACACACACACACACACACACACACACAACCCTCTTTTTGGCACTCTTTTCGTTTAGTACAAATGTCACGTGCTCTTACACCCAAAGAAAGAAAGCAACACATGTAGCACCATTTTAAAAGAAGGACCATGAGATAGGAAAAATATAACAGTAGGAAAAATACAGTAGTATTGACATGTAGGGACTTGAGTAATAGCAACAAGGTCATTCATGTGAGAACGTAACCAGACACAACAATCAGGGCATTTTTAACATTCATGAAAATATTTGTACGCTGAGCCAGTCCTACACTACTCCATCAGATACCAGGTTTCAAACACGGCTGCCATGAAGTTTCACGGGTTAATTGCGGAGCAGCGCATGTTTCCATGATAACTGCACTTACATCATGTTGTCAGGTAAAAATTAAGAAACCTGGTATAGCAATTTCAATCATCTTGAAACAACCTTGACCATCCCAAGTACTCATTTTTTCTTATTTTAGCAACTATAAATTGTGAAAGACCAAGTCACACCAGGCCGGCACAAAGCTTTAGTATGCTGTCAATCAAAACGGTCACGGTAGGCGAGCTGGGAAGTAGACTGACGTTAATGTTAACATAATAGCTAGCTGCTGTTTGGCTGAACAATACAGTCTGACAGAATTTGTTTCCCAATTTAGTATTTTACTCACATTGTCAAAGGTGATGACGGCTCTTTACGTCCTTTGAGTCTCTATTCTTTGTACTGGAATAAATCTCAGCATACCTTGTTCCAATAGCAATCAACGTACTTAGGTTGAACTATTAAATACTTTGGTAATTTTCCTGCATTCTGTACAAAGACAGCGAGGTACAATGGGGCTCATTTGGTATATAATACTTCATATTTGAAGGTGTAGGATTCGTGAGAGAATGATGATATGCTGGAAGCAGATTGTGCCTGGGACAACGGGGTGTCATTAATTTCGAGGTCTGTGTGTTTACTCGACAGTGGTAGATTACTCACGCGTCAGTTGAAGCTTCTCTCACAGCTGTATTAGGTGTATAGCACAAATATTATAAATCACACAACACTGCAGTGAAGTATACTGGAATGTAAATTCTACAAATTCTGATCCTATGGCTGATATCACTGCTGACCACCCGCGTCCTAGAAATAAAACAGACCATAATACACACAAACACATACACACACCCACACATACACCCACATACTGACACAGTAATTGCAAAATAAGGAGCTGAAATTAATTTTGCCAGCAGCACTTTATGTGGCTGCACGGAGCATCTAATAGAGACAGACAAAGAGGAAAAAAGTAGACAGAGAAAGAAAGAAAAGAAAGAAAGAAAGTAAATAAAGATTTAAAAAAGGGACAGAAATTAAATCTACAAGGCTGGATTTAGGATTTTCAACAAAACAATAAAATTAACCATCTAATACCAAAAATTCACCATCTAAACAGCATTCACCATCAGTCACAAACACACTATACCAAACACCAACACATACCATCAAACAGCCAAAATATAAAAAAAATAGCGACATTCTTCAACCAAACATTACCATCATCACCAAACACCAACACAACCAATATTTACCAACATTCATAATCAATCACCAGCATCAGCCATCCATGACTGATATTCACTATCAAACACCAATATTCACCACCAAAAACCAAAGTTCACCATTAACCATAAAAAATATTTATCATCAAACACCATCATTCACCACCAAAAACCAACATTCACAAGAAACGCCTAAATATATCAACCATCAAATACTTACATTTACCAGCAACGGTCAACGTTCGCTATCAAACACCAATGTTCACAATAAAAAAATTAAAAAAAACAACTATCACCATCAAACACCTACATTTACCATCAGTATTCAATTCACAATTTAACAATTTACATTGTCGCAAAGCAGCTTTACAGAAATAAATGGATTAACAAAATATATATTATAAATATTTGAATTTATCACTGT
>JAKKZN010000028.1:2158909-2173025 GCA_033441825.1 Pangasius elongatus
TGATCCCCAAACCATCTCCACAGCCCCCAGGTGGCACCATCCCCAGCAAACCACACGGTTCTTCAGGCCATCCATATATCAGTAGACAGCAATCTTCATCAAATACACCAATGTTCACAATCAAAAAACAACTATCGCCTTTAAACACTAACATACGCCATGAAACACCATTCATAATAAAAAAAAAATTCACCATTAAACACCAAGATTCACCATCAGAAAACGCTAAACACCATCATACACCAACATTCACCATCTAAAAACAAAACACATCAACCTTCAACTACGTACATTTACTATAAATAGTTAACATTCGCCATCAGACACCAATGTTCACCATCGAACACCATCACGTCAAACACCTACATTTACATCTAAAAACCAACATTTACTGATAAACACCACCATTCTCTACCATATACAAACATATACATATACAAAAAAATAATGCAGTAAAAATGGCCAAATAGCCAAGTGTGAAAAGGGGAAAGAATTCTTTAAACTTTTCCCTGATCACACACAGGTGCAGCACTCAAACACGCTCTTGGGTTTGTTGACGTTTCGCAGCGAATTTTTGTGTTGGCATGCTCAGAGCTTTAGTTACCCTGTCAGATCTGAAACACTCCTGACCCATTTTGTTGAACCTCCGGGTCCATTTCACTTTTCAAACACTTCAAAACTGCACTGAAGAGGCACATGGGCCCATAGCCAGCGTCTCACTCGCGCACACACACATGCATATATACATATCTATCTTACTGTACATAAAATCAATAGGTGTGTTAAAGAAGCTAAAGAGCAATCAGCAAAATGACTGAATGAGACAATCAAGCAAACTAGGGGGGGAAAAAAAACAATACAGGAAATTGGGATTGGCCAGTGATGCGAAGTAAGAAACACGAGCATGTTTACTGAATTGAACGTGTGTATGAGAGTACGGAACATTACAGCTAATGAGGAAGAGGTGTGTGTGAGAGTAAGAGAGACTCCAGCACACTGTAATTCCCCCTACTAGACATGTCATTCACACATTTGTCTCTGGAAAGTGATAATTATGGCACTTCCATCTGTCTGGTGACCATATGCAAGCACTAAAAGAACAGCTACAGAGGGAGAGTTCGTTAATACATAAAGAGTGAGAAGGAAAGAGGGAGAGAAAACCGAGTTGTGGAACATATCCATATGTTTGACAAAAGATTAGTGGAGGAAAATGGATTCTTAATGAGTAATCTACAGAAAATCCTTCAACCTAGGAACCAAACTTCTGCTATTTCTATTTCATATTAAATTTATCTACGTCATTACTAAACAACATTAAAACTATTTTTCCACTATCCCATAATACAACACAACACATCTCATAACAGCTCATCCTACATCATTTAAATCGATGCTTCCTGGCTCTCATTATGCTACTTCAACCATCAGACATGGGTTCCTCAAGGGTTCTTTGGCTAGTTCTTGGCTTTCCTAAAGGGTTTTACTTGGAACTCTGGTGGAGAAACATTTTGATATAGGGTTCTACATTTTTAATGGAATATTTAATGGTCCCCCAAGAAGTAAACCAAACAACCCTTTAGGGGGATAGATGGAAATTTTGTACGGGAAAGGAATTTCCAACTCCTTCCTTTGATTTCCAACCAAAAATAACAAGCTAGTTTTAAAAAATGTTGTAAGCAAACTTTTCACCATTCCCTATCATCACAAACTCCAAAAAAAAAAAAATCATTGTGGTTTTCAAGATTTACAGAACCCCCAAGTCTTTGTCTCTCACTTCCATGACATCTTTCTCATTTTCTTCTTTTGTTAGCATGCTAACATTTAAAAAAAAAAATCAGATTACAAAATAAGAACTGACAGAGAACACCAATTACACCACATCATTCCGCAATCTCGTTTTCCAGTCGCAAGCCAAAGCTTCATTCTAGTAAATTTGAAGCTTTAAAGATATCAACCTTGCCTTAATTATGCCCAACACTCCTCATCTTCCAGCAGCTAGGAAATTAAGACACACTTCCTTCACTGCTAGGAAGGCCTCATTACTGTGCAAGCAGGCCTTGTCATTTTTAATGACTTGCCACATCAAGGAGGACCAGTCTAACGTCGTTAGCATTTAATTTTGCCACCAACAGTGCAGGAGGTCCTTTTTCTTGAGTCAAAACAATCGTTCTTGGGTATTCAAGAGCTGGATCTCATGTCAGTGTTGCATGGCAGCTTGAATGAGTCACCCGTCAGTGTGACCGCACTTCCACAGGATAAAATGATCCCCTGTCAGCTCAAATAGTTCAATACATGGAGGAGACAGGGCACAGATTTTCAATTCTTTCACTAACAAAACATGCAGCAAACTAACAAATATCAATATTCAAAATTAATCCCCAAGATTCATAATAAATCACCACATAAAGCATTCATCACTAACAACAAATATACACCAATATTCACTCTCAAACACAAACATTTCCCAACAAACGCCAAAACATCACAAAACTACCTTCAAACACCTACATTTACCACCAAAATTCAAATATTATCATCAGACATCAAAGTCAACCATCAAACACCTATAATTACCATTAATCTTCAATGATTGAAATGAAACATAAATGTTCACAAACAAAAACAAAATTGACCACCCAACACCACCATCAACCATTAAAAACATGCATTTAACATCAATAACCAATGCTCAAAAAAAAAAAAAAAACAACTACCACCATCAAACACCACTATTCATAATAAACACCAATATTGACCAACTTACACCAACATTACAATAAACCAGTTCAGAATAAACCAGTTCTTGGTGATTCCAGAGCTGGATTTCATTTCATTGTAGCATGCCAGCTTGAATGAGTCACGCATCAGTGGGGGCATGCGTCTACAGGATAGCTAAAACAATCGCTTAAAACGATCCCCTGTCAGCTCTTATAGAATGATACATGGCGGAGACAGGACCTAGATTGCAACTCTCCCAATTATAGTGAGCTCCGGGTCAACATCCAGAGGCTCCACATGTGGACTAAATTAGGTCAATTACCTCCTGGCTGGAGTGCATTTTCAGAGCTCGGCTCCATTCCTAGGTTACATGGCTATCGTTTCTTGTGTTTGACATGTGCCCCTAAACACTAGGAGATGGCGGCGGTAGGCTATGACATATGAGGCAAAGCATTACTCTGCCGAGGGGAAGGTCAGGACGCAGGATTAGCATATTACAAGGAGACTTTCAGTCACAAAAGCTAACCTGAATACCAAATAGGCTTATGGGACGTAAGCACTTACAATAATTGGTACTGTTGCTAATATTGCTAACAGTGATTAGAAGTCTGGGTAGCAGATAATATATTTGGTCCCTGCTAGCTAACTATTTAAAGAATTGTGTACATATACGTATGTGTGACAAAAAAGAGTCAAAAGGTTATCTTTGGGCTAGTGAGGTTAAGGCTAGGTTTAGATTTAGGTGTAGCATAGCATTAATTAGCTGCATTAGTAATTGTCAGTGGAAGGTCTTCACAAGGGTAGTAAAACAAACGTGTGTGTGTGTGTGTGTGTGTGTGTGTGTGTGAAGGAAAAATGGTAAAGCTACTGCAATCTCTGTCAATGGTAGACTCTAAACCGTTCGCCTCAGGATTGACATTACTGATTAGCATTAGCACACAGCTTCAGCACTGAAAGCTAATCTGAATGCTTAATAGGCCTAAGCGAGGTAAGCACTTATAGTGTTAATATTTCACTTGAATTATTTCTAACTTTGCTACTATTGCTAATGTTGCTAACAGTGAATAACAGCCTGGGTAATAGATGATACACTGACCCCTGTTACAATTCATTAAGAATGTCAGTGGCAGATCCTAAATCTTTCACCTCAGGACTAGCATTAGCGATTAGCATTAGCAGCTAGCATCATAATATCAGAGTGTTGTTCATTTGGGAATTTAATGTGACATGATACAGCGCTAATGACCTGAACCAGGTTGCTGTTTACAGTTTAATTGGTCAAGCTGCCTTCATTAGATAAGCCAGGGACAAGGAGAAGGTATGACGTGTATAGACAGAGGTCTGGGTATAAACACACACACACTCGCACACACACACACACACACACACACACAAATCCATACACTCTCACAAACATCTACATGCATTAGTAAGCTTTCAGATTAGCTGTAATTTTCTTAATATCTCTATTTGTATTCCTCTCTCTCTCTCNACACACACACACACACACACACGCACACAAAATCGTATTTTTTAAAAGAAATATTGGCAAATTCACATATCTCAAACATTGTCTGTCGTGTAAACCAATCACTTCAGCACACCTTATCTGTTTCACGAGATAAAGCATTAACATGCAGAATCAATTCACAGGTCTCAAATCACTGGATTTTAAATTAGATACCTGAGAGCTAACGTCGGTGATCAGCATTAACAGTTATCTTCAGCTCCAGAGAGAAAGCACCACCATAGGTTGGCAACCATTATCGCTGAATTATGCCACCAATTAAATTACCAGAAAAAAAACAAAGAAGAAAAAAAACATGGTTGGCGTGAAAAAGTGTAACACATGTAAGTAGGTGGCTCTCTGAAACTTTTCCAATGTTCTTTATCAAATGATGAACAAGCGATTCTGAAAAAATGTCAGACTTTACTCATGAACGTGGTCTGTGTTTAGGTGACTTCATCTTTGAATCATTTTCACAGAACAGCACGGTGGTTGGGTTATCTATTTTCTTACATAGAAACTACGGACAAATTCTCAAGATGTATTTGGCTGTGAGAAAATCATTACCGTAATGAATCAACAACTAATTCAAGATTGTTGATACTAGAGTTTGCATGGAAATGACTCAGGGTAGCTAACGCTGCAGTCACAATAGCATGTAGCAACCACAGTTATGAGTTTTTCATCCATTTTGGAGCGTCAAACATCAAATGGGAACTAATTCTACATGACTAAAGTTATGCGTGGGGAACTGAAGAAACGTCGGACCACACATGCCATAATATTGGCCTGAGGAAACATTCAAGCCAATCATTTGAACCAAATCTGCATATATGTGAGATTCAAATGTCGNTTGCTGTTGTTGCTGAAATCATGTCCGTGTCTCACACATATGTAGAAAATCAATGGTCATTTTTTTGTTTGCTAGTGTGGATTGTAGTGTTAATCAGATTATACTGATACCTAAATAGACCTACACCTTCAAGTGGACTCAGAATTGTCTGCTAATTCTACAGTGCATGCGTTTATTTCTGATGGATGGTGAGTT
Organism: Pangasius elongatus; assembly: GCA_033441825.1. Taxonomy (NCBI): domain Eukaryota; kingdom Metazoa; phylum Chordata; class Actinopteri; order Siluriformes; family Pangasiidae; genus Pangasius; species Pangasius elongatus. Next base: position 2,164,183 of record JAKKZN010000028.1, read on the forward strand.
AATTCACTTGTCTGACCACAAATGGCTCTTTCACAAAAGAAAGAAATGAAAAGCTACAACATTCAGCCCTCAAGGCCTCTGAAGAGACTGTAGGAGATGTAAACCTGGAGATAAAAGTCATCTGCCGGTTGAATAGTAATAGCCAATCGGAAATGTCTGACTGTCTGCAGAACGTCCGCCGGGCAGCACAATGCATCATGTGGAAACTTCAAAGTATCTCTGAGAACTTGGAACTTTCTGTGTGAAATCATCTAAGAGAATCTGAAAACATGTCATCAAACTCGAAAGAGAGGGAGAGGGATAGAGCATGAGAGAGAGCGAGAGAGAGCGAGAGAGAGAGTGTGAAGGAGAAGAGAGGTAATGTTTGTACGCTATAATTACTTTGAGAGTGCTTACCAAAATCCAGGGTTTCTAAGCTGCTTTACAGAACACACAGTCACAGTCTCACACACACACACACACACACACACACACACACTGCATGTTTGTATGGTAGTTAAGCATTCTGGAGCTGAAGGAGCTGTCAGCAAGAGGAGCGATTTCCGAGGTGAGTGGTGCACTGCACAGTGACACAACCACTCCAGGACATGAGGACAGACCCCAAGAGAACTGTAGCCTCTTAGAGCTCAGAGCTGCCATTTTCCCACTCTATGTCTTTCACACGTGCATATACAAGACACAAACACACACAGATGGCAGCCTGCGCTTGCGACATGTGAATGCCAGACAGCCAGTGTGTGTATGTGTGTGGGGGTTTGGATGCCAAACAGACCACGGCGGGTGCTATGATCCGCAGATGGCAGAGATTAAGAGGTCTCAAACTCAAAGACAACGGACAGACAGTGAAGAGAGAGAGAAAGAGAGACAGAGAAAGAGAGAAAGGGGGTGTAGCTGACTATATATTCATTGTTTTGCCTGCTACAAGCTGATAGGAATTCTATACTGAAGTGATATACACTAATTTACTCACTATGTCCTGGTCAGGGTTGTAGCTTACCCATATCTATATATATTTTTTTTTAGTTTTCATATACAATCATGTTTAATTATCTATTAATATCTAGTATATAGTTACATAAGTCACAGAAGCTGCCAAGAGGTCATGGAAAACGCTCAGTGTGATGCTACCAGCACCAGGCTTCACTGTCAGGATGGTGTATGGTGAACCATGGCGATGAGCATTGCTGAGTTTTCTCCAAACGTATGAAAAGTTCAGTATTGGTCTCCTCAGACAAGACAACCTTTTTTTTCCACATTTGCTGAGATTCCAACGTTTTGGGTTGCATAAGTATTCACTCCCCTTCACCTTTTCCACACTATGTAGTGTGGAAATTTGGAACTGAAATGGACTTAATTGGGATTATATCATGAATTTACACAAAACAGCTGATATTATTGAAATTACATTTTAACACAACACAAAAATGGAGTACAAGTAGTTCAAAATTTCAAGGAGGTTAAATAATAGTGTTTTAGTGAATGCTGGAGTGTACGTATAGTAGGCATACTACACCAAAATGTACAATACTTTATTTATTTGTTTTTGAGATAGGCCTGCTACTTCCGAGATTATGTTTGTCTGTGAACATGTGGGTGTCTTTACTGCTGGCATGTTTTTGTGTACATTACAGTAATTATTTTTTGGAGTTGTCAAGTTCTAGTGGTGGGTTCAAGACCACCTTTGCCAAGACCGAGTCAAGACCAAGACCATAGACAATGGAGTCCGAGTCAAGACCGAGTATGACAGCAAGAGCAACACCACACATGGCCGAAATTACGTTATGGTCCCGGGTGATGTTGAAAAAATATTGGGAGTCTTCGTAGGCCGAAAAACCAAGACAAGACCGAGTAAAATTTCACGTGAGTTTATGACAAGCCCTGGAGCATTGATGTGTGGTTTCAAGACCGGTCTCAAGAACAAGACAGGTACCACAGGTACCACAACACTATCAAGTTCCACAATCAACTGTTAGTCACCACCTCTATAACAACACTGTTTAGAACAACCCACAACCCACTCTGTGACTATTGTTGTATCAGTCAGGCCTTATCCACTACTACACAAATTAAGTTTAGCTATCATCAGCACAAGAAATAATCTAACAGTATAATGATCCTGCTTGCCATTTGCACCATTTTCTCACTCGACTGCCACACAGGGGCGGTTATTAAAAAATGGTGAACATTTAGCCGCAGTCAATATCCATAATGCCTCTCAGAGCTGCACTAGAGCGAGTAATGGAGCAAGTAAATCCCAGTGGAAACTGCAGGACACTAATCATTCTGCCAGGGTGTGTCCCTCAGCTGTCTCTATAACGTCTGTAACGTCTCTCAGACTGCACTTTCAGAGGCTCCGTCATTGTCCTTTTATCTTTCTGATCTTAAGTATGCACCAGCAACGCCATTACATCACACTAATGACGTGATGAGAGAAGAAAGGAGAGAAAAGGGGCAGGGAGGTGGAATCCAAGGGTCAGCCATAACAGAGAGGAGAGAAGAGAAGGGTCAAAGACGACAGGCAGATGAGGTAAGCTCAAGTCTTCTGCCTATGAAGTCGTCTTCATTACTGCACTGGAAATGACTTTCTTCTAGAAAGATGGTCTTGTTAAGACACAGCTAAGACAAGCGAAGACACACACCGCACTGACCTGGTTCACCTGACTCGACTAGAGTGTGTGTGTGTGTGTGTGTGTGTGTGTGTGTTTTCTCTGCAGAAACTCTGAAGATGTTTCACACTGAGACAGCAAAACAAAGAGGATGAATAATGAAGGAACTCATTCTATTTCTGCGATGCAATTCACGCATGGATGCAGCACACAAACAAGCCCAGAACAAAACCACTTCTCAGAAAAATCACTCATTTTAAGAGTAAAGATATGAAACACTCTCATGAACAATACCTCAGCACAATTCATCTGTGGTCTTTCAGGGAAATTGTGGAGGGTTTTTTTTTTGTGTGTGTGTGCATTGTATTTTTCATCTGCCCACTTTGAATGTGCAAACTCTCCGAACTCAAGGTGAATAACATGCATTTCTCTTAAATCAAGTAAAAAAAAAAAAAAGTTCATGTGAGGTTGTCACTGTGGAGTTGAGGATCTTCAAACTTGGAATGCAGGAACACTGAGACAGAGATAGAGAGAGAGAGAGAGAGAGAGTGAGAGAGAGAGAGCACTCAAATCGCTGACCTTGGAGTTTGCTTTGAATCCGATTAAACCGAGAACAAAGACGCTGAGCTAAATTCTGTGCAATGAGTTTCATTGATGAAACAGTTTATTAGGTTCACCTATCCTGTCCCTGCTTTCATTGGCCTTTTTAAATTGGTGCAATGCAAGCACTATATGCTCAGCACTTAGATAAATTCTTGTATAATAATTTGTGTAAGACAACTTCCAGTTATTTTATCTGATAATCTTGTTTTCACCTCAGCAGCTACCAACACTGGACACTGAAATTCAGAATTAAAAGTTCATACACAGCTAGTTAGAGATGACCGAAAAAACCTGGTATCTCCTGAGCCGTTGCAGTGAATGACTTCTTATAAAATGGTTTATTAGAGCAGTTTGTTAGAACGGGGATGTGAGGTGTCTTCAGATCTATATCCCCTTCCTAAAGATGAAGATTTGGTTAAAAGTTTTAGATATAAAGAAACCTTCAAAGTCACTTTGTGGACAAGGTTCCAGAGTAGTGCTCTCAGTTCATTTTACTCACGTTCTTGTATGCATATGTATTGCAGGTCAGCAGGCTCGGTTTTGGAGGNGAGTACATGCCCAATGCTAGGATGCTCTGCGTTACGAGCTCCAGTGAGCAGGCAGATCAGTCTTACACACCTACAGGGCACAGGTGACATTGGGCCTGCTACACACACCAGTCTGTATTTACACAAGCACACACATATTCTCTGTCTGCTCAGTAAGCACTGCTTTTCGTTAAGTATAACAGTATGAAGGCCAGTTCATTTCCAGTGAGAGGAAATTTGGCACTATATAGTTAGGTCACCTTCTGAGCCCAGAGTAGTTAATGTGTGTAAAGAACACCATTTTGAACACTTTCACTTATTAAGCAGTGGCAACAACTGTGGCCCCATGGCTGCGTCTCTGCACAGCAAGCCAAGCAGGAACATAAGAAGGAAGCAATTAGGCGCAATGGCTACTGCCCTGCTGCTCAAGGAGGGCGCATGCACGCCTCGCACATACACACGGCAGAACTCATGCAAACCCATTATCGTTGCTGTTAATACAGTGGGCAAAGTCGAGCTCAGGTACAGAGCGATACTGGAAGGGATATTGCTTTGCCCGCAAGGAGACGAAGATAAATTGATCATGTAGGGCTGATGGTACTGGGGTGCAAATTTGATCTGACAAGTTAGGGGACAAATGAATGATGTACATCTCTGTAATTTGGTATTGGCCAGTTCCCACCCACTAGCCATCTCTCCCTTATTATACTACAGCTATCAACTACAGCTGTAACAAACGCTTCCTCCAAGACACATGAAGCCAGCCAACCACATCTTGCCCACGATTGGCTAGTATCACTGTGATTGACAGGGGAGAGCAAGTATCCCATCCCTCCAATTGTTGCTCTCTTGCACTTCCGGCCACAGAAGGCTGTGGCATTGTTGAGATTCGAACTCACGATCTCTGGACGAACATGTTTCTGTTGCACCACTCAAGAGCCCCACTAATCACTATTTTAAACAGAAATAAACCCTACAGATTTGGTCTTGGCAAATGTAGGACCCCTTTTTTTTGGTAAGAAATTCACTTGTCAGAACAGGTTAGAGTCCAAGATTACAGCTGAGCTATGGCAGTCTTGGGATTTCAGCTCACAATCTTCTGATCATTGGCTCAGAACCGAAGAAACAGAAACATCAGAAACATTGTGTGCCATATCAAATGTTTCAACACACTAATAGGTATTGACCTGCTAACTATCACGTGCTAAGAAAGTGCTCTACAATTTGAGCTAAGTCCCAAGTCATCACACAGGTATCACAGGGAAGCTAAGTAAGGGTACTAATGGCTGCTTCAAAGCTTCAAAGATGCTCTCATTGTCAAGGAAGAATAATGAAGTGGTTTCCAGCCGGACTGAAAAAAGTAATTCAACATCTAAACACTCATTCATTCTTTCTTTAATGTTGGGCGCTATCAGGATAGCACAACTAAATAAATAAATTAAACCAGGCAATAGCAATTACAGTGGCTCTGCAAAGAAAGAACAACCCTGTGCCAGAATAACCGCAGCAAGCAATTAGAACTTCTTTTAATCAACTGGATATTTTTTTTTTCTTCTTTTTTTTGTTCGGGTGAGACTTCAAATGGTTCACCGATGTAATTACTCTAGAGAAGTAGCAACATTTCTCTCACAGCTGCCAGGCATGTTTATTAGTAATAGCAAAAAATGAACGTCACACTTAGAGGAATCATAATTACCACCAAATAATTACCACAAGCCCACACAGAAATGTGAGCAAAAAAAAGACACAACAACAATCCAGTTTTGTTTTCTTTTTTTTTTTTTTTTTACAGTTCTATTAAGCTTAAGGGGCTAAAAAAAACATGTATATTTCTAGGTACTAACTTTGCTCCCTGCTCCAATTAGAGTTCATTCAAAAAGAGACACTGTTAGCATGCCTAACCCCCTCAACCCTTCCACACTCAGCATTAGCGACACTACAGGCAAAGCTTTTGCTAAAACCACCAATTACCCAAGAATATTTCCTCCCTTTGCTACCCACTCAGTGCATTTCTCGAGTGAACTAAAGGATACCCGAACTATTTTCACCTCTCGCCCCCAGAGACCTCGACTCTGCCGGTCTGTTAAAACACTTCTTTGTATTTGCTATGAATGAAAGAGGGTCAGGAAAATTAATAAAGCACAAAAACTGGTTTTAGAACCTGCCTAACTTTCAGAAAAAAACACTCGAGTGTAAAGAAAATAATAAAAATGCACAGATAGACGCCTTACCTGGTCGAGTGTCGAGTGCCCCGAAATCCAGCGAGTATTTAACCACATGGTAGTTATTCCAAACGTAGAGAAGGTTGTCCCTAGGGTTGTAATCTACAGCGGCAATGTACTGGTACGAGTTGGGAAACGGGATGTCTAGGTAGCCGTCTTTGGAAAGCTCCGTGTTGTAGATGTAGTCGATCCTGTTGCCCGTTGCCTCGCTGTCATCGTCCTCATAGACACTCCGGAGCACGTAGAGCACACCGCAGATCATGAAAGAATTGGACGCTGAACGTTTATCGTAGGCTGTGTCCCAAGTACCTTCCACACGCAATGTGTAAGGGTTCAGCTGGCTGACCACGATGCGACCACTGTTCTGCTCAGTGGCATAGATCACCCACAGGCCATTCTCATCTACAGCCAGATCCAGGTCTGACTTTCCACCCCAGCGGTAGGGTGATGTATCATGGTAGTTGGCACCAGCGATGATGGCTTCGCCGCTCTTGATGCGTGTACGCAGGTCAAACTTGACAATGTTCCTTGTGCGCTCCTTGTTGAAGAAGAGTGCGCCATCATAGACTACAAAGCCTGTGCCGTCCACCCGGTGGGGGAGTTTGTACGTAGTCGTGGGTCGTCCTGCAATAAAGTCCTCCTTGCTGGAGTACTCGGTGAGGGTGTCTGTGCGGTACGGTGTCCATGGCATATAGTAGATTTTTTCCGAGGCCTGCAGAGGGTCTTTACACCACGCGCCTGACTGGTGATCAGACTCAAACAAGTGCTCGCTTTGGTACACACCCCTCAGGAGGCCTGGACACAGGAAGACTACAGGACACAAGAGGACAATCAGTACAATTTCACCATTGATAACCATTGATAACAACATAATGAGAGTGAGAACCACAGTATGGGGTGTTTCACAAAATGAGATTGTTCATTTAACTGGTTAATGCCTCTAGACAGTCTCATTGTCCTTAAGAGTCTGGTGAAATGAATTCAACTAATCTTGGTCATCAAATAAAACTGATCTAATAAAACTCACCAAATACCCTTCTGGGTTGATTTATAATAAAAGAGCAGCCCTTAGGTTTCCACACCATCTCAGACACTGATGTGATGCTAAAATGCCTCACATTTACCCAAGCAAAGGTGGCGCTGTAAATTTTGATAAATATGCCCAGTTGGCATATTTGGCAGTTGGCAGTTGGTCAAGCAGGGTGGTGGCTTCGGAGACACAATAATTATTTTATGTTTATTACTATCTGAACATATTCCCTCCCAATGGTAAGCCCAAGCAGATATAGTCAATTTGTGTCATTTTGATTTATAATGCCTGCTTGCCCAAAACTAATAAGAGCCCTTCCCTCTGCTTACAGTTTCCCAGCGGAATCGAGTTTGTAAGCACATCTGAGCTTTGGTTTCAATAGCTATGGATCAGGTGCCCGATCCATACGGCTAAAAGGATTACTTTAGAAATATTGTCTAATTCCTATTAATTCCAGTATCATGTATTGACATCAAAGACAATATAAATTAGAGAGAAGAGAGCAGTTAGCAGAGGTTTGTAATTAAATGCTGCACTTCTCTTGGATTGGGAGGAGTTGACGTCTACATGCATCTTTTTTATTGCCTGTAATAATTACAGTTTGAGCAGAATGCAAAAAGTTGCCACAGTCTTGAATGAAACATGTAGCTTTTGTCTAACCTTTACTTGTCCTACATTTTATCTTCTTTCTAAAGAGATATAAGATGCCATCTCGGCTTAAAGCCTATGAACGTTGTACAGCTCTAGGGAGATTAAACGAGCGTGAGGTTTCACAGTGATTAGATGGACACAGGGTAAGAAAGATCTTGACAAAAGTTATAATTCTGAAGGTACAAGATTCGTTGACATTAGGATCACTTTAAAACACACAATTCCTTGTGTGTCCTAAAATGCAGAGTAGTCCAGAAATCTTGAAGGTTGGTAACCCAATAACCGTTTAAATTCATTATATATTCATGAGAAATCCTGCTGAGTGATCTTTAGTTCCGGACGATATGACCTTCATTCCGATTCAAAGCACTGCCCCGAGAAGTGAAGAGATATGGGGCAAAGCAATGCTTATGCAGGCATTATAAACCTTAATAGGATATAATATTGGATGTTAGACATTCTGCTACATTATACAATTGTTATAATGTGCCTGAGAATGAAGAAGAGAACAAATTGTACCATTCAAATATCTACAGTGTCATAAAGACACCCTTCTATGAGACACCTATTTTTATAAAGTAGTGGAAAGAACATTTGACCTAATATGCACTGGCATTAAAATTACAGAGTACCCGGTCTTAAAGGAATAGTTCACCAAGATGGAAATTTACGCCATTACGCATAGTTCTGGTGCTAAACTCAGGAAGCAAACTTCAGATATCAAATATGTCATGGCTGATTAAACACATTTACATTTCAATTATTCCTTTTCTATCAAACCTCAATCCTGAATAGTTCTAAACACACCCGATTCAGATCATTGGTTAATAATTATGGTAAATGAGGTGTGTTTTGGTAGGAAAAAAAACAATAACACATCCTGCAAGACGCTCCAGTTTCGGAGCTTTACAATACAGGTTCTAATGAGAACTTGTATTCTCATGAATACATCACATTTTAAAAGAAATTAAGAACTAAAACAGGACCAAAGTTCAAATCTTGACAGGTTAGACAATACCGGAATTATATATAACATTGGAAACAGTATTGACAATAATTACGTGACCAGCAGAGACACATTTTAATTTTACCAAGTGAAGGGCTACCTGGCTCAACAAGAAGTTAAATTTAAGTTAACCTGATCATGTGATATCACCCTAAGTTTTTCTTTTAACTTCTGTGGCTCGATGTACTGTTAGCATAA
>JAKKZN010000028.1:2204417-2217734 GCA_033441825.1 Pangasius elongatus
TCTTCAGCTCTGCTACCTCTAGCTCTGACTCCTGCCTCTTCCTCAGTGCCACTGTCTCTAAACCATACAGCATACAGTATGGTATTCTTTTTTTTTTTTTTTTTTTTACTTTTTTTAAACTGTTCTTTAAAATTTCTTGTATAACCCTGATGTATAAGACCTAGGGTTAGAAGACGTAAGCCTTAACAGAGATATTTCTAAATAAATAAATAAATAAATAAATAAATAAATAAATAACTTAATTAATTAATACATTTACATATAATGAAAATATTTTTAAAAATTATGAATAAAAAAATATTATCAATATTTTATATATACATTTTTTTTTTATAAGGAAACTGGTCTGTTATCAGGGCCTACAATGTCTTTCAAATAAGAAAAACAGTACTTGAAATTTGAAATCACTCTGGGAACAACAATTGCATGTGCAAATTAAGACAAAACCAAAGGGCATGTATTAAATTTGTGTAAGTCTGTTTATACCCATATGAAGACAAAATAAAGCTGTATTGAAGGTTTTTTTTTCTTTTAAATTGCATCTCGGTATCTCAAAATAACAAGAATGTTTCCGTTATTATCACAGGAAAGGTGTTTTTTTTTCTTTAATAGATATTTGCCTCACATTTCAACTCAGTCTCACAGAAAAAAAAAAACATTCACGTGCAACTTATCTGCAGCACCTTCTATGCATTTAACATCCATGTTCTGACATAAGTGTCATTGCATAAAAACTTTTACTCGATGCTCTGTATGTCATGTTCTGCACCAATGCAACTTAACCACGCCCACCTCTACCACTACGCTGTTTGAACATGATTGGTTAATCTAATCGTACATCATGAAAAGCACAAACTTTATGCATGAAGTGGGCTATGGGTTGCATGCAACATGGTGCATTCAGTGAGACCATTTTGAAAAAGTTACATATATATTATATATCTTTACTTTATATATCTTCACTCATGTTTGCGTACATGCTTATATTTTGCATTAGTATTGAATAGTATTTTGAATAGTTTTGTGATGTGTCACCTTTAATCAGCATAACGGGGCATGTGTTGTATCTCTAAGTCTCTTTAAGCTTTGAGGTCACTGAGGATATAGAAATCTGTACATACTATACATATTGTGTCTACCACCTACTTTGCACATGGCATACAGTAATTTATGCAATTTGTAAATTATTCGCAAGACTGCCACTAACTGCACTCACGACTTATTCAACTGTAGATATAAATTACCCTTTTAATGTGGATCTTAAGCCATCTTAGTAAAATCAAGTCAAGTATATGTGCTCTGAGTCAGCTTTGCAGCTATGCCAGTTCAAATACACACACACACACACACACACACACACACACACACACACACACACACTGTCCATTTATTCATTCTTTGTCCATATCAACTTCATGGTCAATGCAGATATGGAGCTAGGAATCAGGAGTACAGCCTAGACAGTAAGCTTCAGCATCACACACACACACACACACACACACACACACACACTCCCTCACACAGAGGCGAAGATCGGCTGAAACCGGACTACAACGAGGAAACCCACACGAAATATGGAAAATTTTATACTGTCCAGAAACAGAAAGAGCGCAAGATTGAACATTGGACCCAGAAGGTATAATACTATAGCTGTGTCTGAAAGAGACGGCAGCTGCCTTGATACCTTGCTGCCTATGTTGTCTCATATAATTAAATTAAATTAAATTAAATTAAATTAAATTAAATTAAATTAAATTAAATTAAATTAAATTAAATTAAATAATTATATTAAAATAAAATTAAATAAAATAAATGACCAGTAAAAGCTTTTGAACACCTGATATTTTACCCTTTTTTTTTTTTTTTTTTTTTTTGCAAATTTTTTTAAATACTCTAAGATTTGAAAATCCAACCAAACAACAGGTATAAGAGAAGCAGGAAGTATTAACAAAAATCTAATGAATTGAGAAATGCTAATAAAAATTACATTTTTATTTTCTTGAAACAATCTCGATGTAGTCTAACTGGAAAAGGCCACAATGTCTCTCGTTCTATAATTAGGCACTTGTATCAAACCACCTATTTATGTTTTACAGTTAATACCAGCACTGTCTATGAGTTTAATGGATTTACCCCTAAAAGTGTTCCTGGTTTTAAGCTTGCGTTTCTGCATCATTTTGTGGCAATAGTAGCAATTATAATAAATAATGTTCAAAAACCTTCTGACTGCCAATGTGTTTATATTTTATAGAGGAAATGGGAAATGACCCATATTCACTGATAGTCCCATATGACCTATCAGGAGCTAATAAAATTATATCCAAGTTAAATTTATTATCTGATGCCGAATTTCCATCCAGCTCTCGGCATCCTCGTGTGAAAACTTCACAGCTCTGCTAATGCGAAGCCGTAGATGATGTCACTGCCCGGCAGTCAGGTTTCAAAAGAGCTTTCTGGATAGATACCAACTGTCCAAACAATCACCAAGCCTAATAGCTTTTTAATCTGTTCATGTGTAAGAGCTTCCACCCACAAGGCTTCCGTCAAGGCTCGGCCAGGGTGGGCTGGAGAACCCGAGTCAGGCCCGATTGATCCGCTCTGAGGACGAGCCCGCTCGCAAGGGCCAGTTTGAAAAATGATTTATGAAGCAGAAGCTGGAATTTCGGTGTTCCTGCCAGAAAGCCGGTGTCGGACGTGAGACGGCTGAGTTGTTCTGAGAGGAAAAAGCGCCGTGATTTAGAAAGTGGAGACAAAAGAGTGCTAAACTGCAGCTGAAGACAAAATGCAGCCTACCCAGTGGAAGACAAGCTTGTTTACATTGTTGTAAGTGTATAATGGTGCAGTGTGTTTGGTTAGGTGTGTGTGAACATGCATTGTGTGTCTTTATGGCTGGATGTGTTTAACGGGTCATAAAAAGTTCAGTACAGTCTTGTTGAAATAAATGCGCTCCTCTGGGCTGAGTTTCCTTTAAAGGACTCGACACAGTGGATTATTCAAAGGCGCAAACACACATACGCACCACACAAGACGATGCACAAGGGGACCAATGGGACGTCTTGGAATAGTGATGGAGTGTGTGTTTGTGTCTGCGTGTGGTCACGCTAAGACCCCACACTAGGAGTCAGAGAGGCACTTTTAACTGGAATGTGGAAGTCCAGATGCAGCATAGCACCCGAAGACCTCTGAACATACCTTCACTCATACACACAGAGGACTTTAAGCACACTATTCCATCCGAATTGAATGTATCCATAGCAACCCTAATGTCAGACTCTAGAGCGGTCGGCCTTCTCTCGCTCTCTCTCAACCACACTGCCGAAATCCTGTGCAACAGCTACCATTAGGGACGTGAGGGACAGCTTTAAAGCTAATTGCTGATTCCCGAACACTGGACTATACAAGCTTTATATCTTCGTAATGAAGCCAGGGCAAACACTGGGAAAAAGAGAGAGAGACGTAATAATAGTAAACAAAAGGACCAAGGGAGGAAAACACCCAGTCATATTCCAATCGCTGTTTTTCAATGTCCTCACCACTAGAATAAATACAGGAAAAAAAGCAACATATTTAAGAATAAATGCCTGAAGGAAGCCAAATTAATGGGCAATAATGAGAGATCATTTGTCTCCATAAAACGAAATAAGAAAACATATTCAGGAACGGGCTGATTAAACTTACATGAAAATTGCCAGACAAGAAAATTAATCTCATGAGGCAAAAATATTAGATTTATTCCCTCGATTAAAGCTATTTGCATCTTAAAATATGACTTTTTGCAATTTCATACTTTAAAAACGACATTGCAAAGTACACCCTACAGCCATGGCGCCAGAGCCTCGCTTATTAGATAAGCTTAATCAGACCCCCACAATGGCAATTTGTCTGAGACACTGCATCATTGGCAGGCTCTTTGGTTTTAGTGAACTTTAAATGCAGAAGAAAAGGCATAAAATGTCTCGGGCCTTCCGATTAAGTTTAGCTCCAGACTGTCAATGGAAAATTGATAATGCAGTGTAGTCTAGGCTTAATCAGTGTCTGGAGAGCTGGGTCTCAGACTTTAACACAGAGAGCCTGAGTGGACAGATCGATGTGGGTCTCATCTGGGGAGCCTGAGGACATGAGACGGGGATAGACTGGACGCTGAGGTATTGATAGGTTTCAGCCAGTGCAATATCATGGGCATGCTGTGGACACTACAGGGCTTTAAGGACAAAACTTGACTGAGCCTGCACTATCAGCATGGACATTTGTGTTCTGAAACTCTCTTTCTCACTCTGTCTCTATTTCTCTGATAAACTGAGAATCTTCCACTCTGAAGGATGTACTGTGTTTGAAAAGATAGATGAAGTGTGGCATAACATTGCACCAGAGGACAGGATATTCTTCGTTAAGGCAAATGATGAATATGCTGTTCTTCCACAATGACAATTTAAAATGCCTGGAAGACACACATTATTTTAAGGCACTGTTTCCCAATTTTGCTCCTGTTAGTCCCCCAGGACTGCATGCATAGCGTTTCTCTACTCTAACAAACCTGACTCTGATCATCAGCTCATTAGCCAGCCCTTCATTACGTTAAATGAGTGTGTTAGAGAAGGGAAGCACTAAGAAGTGCAGTCCAGGGTGGCTAAAGAGGCAGGATTTGGGAACTGAATAGAACAGAATGTATTATATTATACACAATATGGCCAAAACTTTGTGAACACTTGACCATTACAACCATATGTGATGGATGAACATCTCACTCCAAACCCATGGGCGCCCTCTAGATTTTAGAGCATGGCTGTGGGGATTTGTGTTCATTCAGCCACAAAAATACTGTCAGACGAGGAGGCCTGGGATGCAGTCGGTGTTCCAAGTCATCCAACACAAAGACATCCACTCAAATTCTTCTACACCAACTTTGGCAAACCATGACTTGATGGCCTCTGACTTGATGGCCAGAACACCCCACAGATGTTCGACTGGATTGAGATCTGGGGAATTTGGAGGCCAAGTCAACACCTTGAACTCTTTGTCATGTTCCTCAAACCATTTCTGAACAATTTTATGCAGTGTGGTATCCTGCCGAAAGAGGCCACTGCCATTAGGGAATACCGTTACCATGAAGGGATGTACCTGGTCTGCAACAAAGTTTAGGTATGTGGTATGTGTCAAAATAGCATCTACATGAATGCCAGGACCCAAAGCTTCCAAGCAGAACATTGCCCAGAGCATCACACTGCCTCTGCCAGCTTGCGTTCTTCCCATAGTGCATGCTGGTGCCATCTTTTCCGCAGGTAAACGATGCACACGCACCAGGCCTTCCACATGATGTAAAAGAAAAGGCCACCTTCTTCCATTGCTTCGTGGTCCAGTTCTGATGCTAAAAGGTCAGCATGGGTCAAGCTGTGATGCACTGTGTGTTCTGACACCTTTCTATCAGAGCCAGCATTGAATTTTTCAGCAATTTGAGCTACAGTAGCTCTTCTGTAAGATCAGACCAGATGGGCTGGTGTTCGCTCCCCACGTGCATCAATGAGCCTTGACCGCCCATGACCCTGTCGCTGGTTCACCGGTTGTCCTTCCTTGGACCATTTTTGGTAGGCACTAACCACTGCTCACCAGGAACATCCCACAAGGCCTGTCGTTTTTGGAGATGCTCTGACCCAGTCATCTAGCCATCACAATCTGGCCCTTGTCAAAGTGGCTCATATCCTTATTCTTACCCATTTTCCTGCCTTCAACACATCAACTTTGAGAACGGACTGTTCAGTTACTGCCTAATATATCTCACCCCTTGACAGGAGCCATTGTAACGAGATAATCAGTGTTATTCACTTCACCTCTCAGTGGTGTTAATGTTATGCCTGATCGGTGTACAGGGGAATAGAATGAAATGGAATGAGAAGTACACAATGGAATGGTATGGGATGAAATGCAGAGTTATACAGTGGAGTAGAATGGACTGGAACGGAATAGAAATAAGCTTTAGAATAAATGCTTTAGAAAAAATTACTTGATTTGCTACCCCAAAGATTCTTTGGATCTGTAGATCCCTAGAACAGAGGGTTTTACGTCTTATAAATATCAGGAATTGTTCTATAGAGAATACTCTTAGAAAGCTAGAATAAGAACCTTTCAGAACCTTTTCTTTGAGAGTATAGAAGAGAATAGAAAAACAGAAAAACCTCTCGCTAAGCTGTGAAATGTTTATGTGACAGCAAAAGAAAGAAACTATGAGAGAGAAAGAGAGACTCGGTGTGAGGTACCTGACTGACAGCAGCTGACATAAGATAGCAGGCAAACCTGTAGGCTACAGGCACACACAAACACACACACACACTCACACAGTCTACGGCAAGATGGCAAGAGAGGTTAAAGTAGCTCCATACCGCTGGCCCCATCCAGGGCTTCCATTCATGCCAATTTGTGAGTGTGTCAGAAGAGTTTGACAGGCTTTTAACTTCTGCATTCAACCCTAAGCTGCCTGTGACACACATTCACATTCTTCTCTTAAGCGAAGAAAATCACACAAGTGTGTTCCTGTCTGTGTGTGTGTGTGTGTAAGGTACAGGTGAAGAAAAAAAAAAAAAAAAAAAAAGCACCAATAAGGGTCAATCCTTTCAATACTACAGCTCAATAGCTCTACACTATGAGAGCCTCAGTGCCACTTGAAAACTGCAAAATCATCACAGTCATCTTGTTCATCTACACACCAGCATTTCAGCTGAAACACACTCGAAGCACAAATCCGGTCAACAATGCCCACAAAGCACCATGGTTTTACAACAGTCCAGCATTTTGACCTTGTGTGTGAACTAGTGTGTATGCAGCAGGGAGGCCGGAGAGCTGTAGAGAGTGTGAGGACTCCCAGTGAGGTGGTGGAAGAAATGCATTGTGTGGCTGCTGTCTCTATTCGAGGTAAGAAGATACAGTATATCCACTGATAACTATCTTTTCCTTCACTTCTCCTTTATCTCTTGTCCTTTTCTTTCTGTCCTTCCTTTTGGCATGTGCTTCGGGGGTTTGCTCAGTGTACTCCAGTTTCCTCCCAAGTGTTGTAGGCTGATTGGCATCTCTACATTGTCTGTAGCGAGTGAATGGGTGTGTGAGTGCATGTGTGTGTGATGGGGTGTCCCCCGTCTTGTGCCCCAAGTCCCCTGGGATAGGCTATGTAGGGTAAGTGGTACGGAAAATGGATGGATGGTAGTTTGACACAAGTTGGATATTAGGTACAAAATATTAAATGCTAGTTACACAATGTTGGATGCTAGTTAGATGCAAATTACAAAACGTTATATGCTAGTTAGATGCAAGACAAAGAGTTGACTAGGAAGTAACTGGTTTGGAGTAAGCCTTGTTAAAGGGTACTAAAACATTAGTTGTCAAAAGATCATGATATTTAGATGGCATAAATAAAAATGTATATCATCATATACCCTGTTTTGTGGATCAAAATACTGTGCTATAAAATATTGATCATATCGTCCACCTCTCTCCAGATCCCCTTGTTCAACCATTTCCCTCCCCTTTTTCATCCCTCACCTCCTTTTAAGTTGTCTGTCTCAACCTCCCTGTTTACTTCACTCACTTTAGCTCCTCTGTGCTCTCCTCTGTAGCTCTTTCTCTCTTTTTTCCCTGCTACATCCATGCCCGTGTTGCGGGAGCAGTTCCCCGCTGGTGCTGATTGAATTAGGCTCATGAATAAGAATGTGTCTCTCTCCAGAGTTTCCAGCAGAGAACTATTGACATGCACAGCTTTGGCATGCTCTGTTCCTAGCATTCAGGCCTCACTGGGGGCTAGCTAGCATCACAACAGCATGCAGCAGGCCAAAGGCTAACCTGCACGAGCTTGCTAGGCTTCTCCCAAGCCCACATATCTGGGGTAGAACTAAAGAGCAAAGCTTGCCTGAAGGAGACATCTAGCTAAGAGGAAATGACAGGGTATGCACACATCTAAATGGTCTATAGTATTTCTAACAGAAAACATTTGAAACACAAAATGCTACATGTAGGTGTTTATGCTAAGCACTTACATAAGGGCTGAAAAGTGTGACTCAGAAAGATGCACTGTTCGATTACTCATCGATATCAGGTGTTTAAAGGATTAGTGGGAGGTAATGAAAAAGCATTTGTAAACAGATCAGGAAATGTTGAGTCAGGCATTGTAGAACATTCTAACTAAACTTAGTCATAGATGAAAGCAGTTTAAAAAAGAGTCGTATCGCCTATTCAATACACATCGCGTGGGATTTGTTAAACGTATTGTATATTCTCCACTGTGTATTTATACAAATATACAGAAAGAAAAAAAAAATACAAAGAACCATATAGGCTGCCAAATAACACCATACCACTCTTCAGATGTGCAGTGTGCTGCACAGGAAGAAGCACTAAACCATGATCGAGAACTACTAATCTCGCCATAACCAGAGAAGAAAAAAAAAAAGAGAAGAAAGGATACACACTGAACTATTATTCCCAGTGTGTCTCCTGCATCATGGCTCTCCTGCCATCTCCCCAGGCGATACAAACGCAAACTACAATCCTGAAACCCAACACAGGTTGGCAACTACAGAAGACAAGAGCAGGTTGAGGAAGAGAGAAAATGACAGAGGATACAGAGATAGACGGCTGGAGAGAGAGGAAAAATGCGGGAGTGATGCTCAGGTTGGAATGCATCCCAGACAAACAGCTTGAGTCACTGTTTGACTGTGATGAGGGCACCTACTGAGGGTGTACACAAACTCGCAAACTCTCTCTCTCTCTCTCTCATACACACACACACACACACACAGCTCTTGTACACACCAGCAGATTGTTTCTGCCCCCAACCCCAAACGCATTGCTTGTGAGAGCACCCCCTGCAGAGGGACTAAGGGCAGAAATGGGGTAAAAGTCAGAACCATCGGCTTAAAAAGATTATCCACAATAGAAATTGCAAAGAAAGGCATGTTTTGATGCTAGTTAGATACCAGGGATGAACAATTTAATGCTATTTAAATGCTAGGTACAAAAAAATTGTATTCTAGTTAGATAATAGTTATAAAACAGTGAATTCTCATTAGATGCTTTTTTACCAAAATGCTATGAATGAATGCTAGCTATAAAATATTGGCTGCTAATAGATGCTAGTTATAAAATATGAGATGCTAGTTAGGGTCTTAATTCTAAAATGTTAGCGTCTAGTTAGAATGTGATTTCCAAAATGGTGGATGCTGGTTAGATGCTAGTTAAAAAAAACAACAACACTGAATTCTACTTACAAAACATTGCTACAAAAATAAAGACTGCTAACAGTATATTGCATGCCACTCCTTAAAGCTAATCAAATAATCCACCAACCAGAAATTCATTGCTTCACCTTGGATACACTACTGTAGCTGTATTTTAGCAGCCATTTTGGTGAATACCAGCCTATCAAAAAATGTATATGTGATGTATAGTTATATAATCTTGGAAGAAGACACCATATACTCACTATTCAAATGGTTAAAATCGTGACAACATTGTTGCTAAGCAGCTGGGAAATACAGACCCTGAACATATGCTAGCTAATTACTGAAGCTAATGACTTAGCTAACTAGTTAAGGTATAATGACACTGAAAATGAGATAATACTGCTGGGAACATCAACATTTCCCTCAGATGTGTTGGTAAACTACTCGGAAAAGATTCTGTTCACATAAATCCTACGTTATTACATTTAACATACGCCCTGTGATTGACTGGTGTCACATCCATGCTGTTTCTGCTCATTTATACAGGAGAATTATCCAATGAGCCAATCATGTGGCGGAAGTGCAATACACGAAACCATGCAGATACAGGTCAAGAGCTTCAGTTAAAGTTCATATCAATCATCAGAATGGGGGAAAAGTCCCCCGTGGCATGGCTGTTGGCGCCAGATGGGCTGGTTTGAGTATTTCCCGAAAATGCTGATCTCCTTTTATGTGCAACATTCTGTAGAGTTCACACAGTAGGGTGTGAGGTACAAAAAATAAAACAAAAGCAGTTCTACGGACAGAAATCCCTTGTTGATGAGAGAGGTCAGAGGAGAATGGCCAGACTGGTCCGAGTGGACAGGTAGGATATGGTAACTCAAATAACCACTCTTTTCAGCCNCTGTACCACCTGCTCGGTCTCAGTTAAGTAAACTTGCTCACATTTATTCCCAATATCCTCGTTAGTTTTGCGTCTTGAATCTGTGTTAATGTTACAACTGACTACTAAATTTTCAAAATCAGCTAGCTAGACTTTTCAAGGCCTGCTCAAGTAGACTTAGATAAACAAACAGCTTGCGAGAGTGCACTGCATATCTGCTGAGCAGGAACAGGACGCAGACGGTAAATTATTTATTCAGCTTGCTACAGGTACTGACTTGCCTTGAAATGAGATGCAAATAAAGTGAGTTTTGTTTTTATGAATCATCCATATCTAATTTCATTTAAAGTCCAGCATTCCCCAAAATGAACAGATTAGCTGTAATCTCTGATTCAGCCTGAGTTCGGAAGAGAGATATTTAGAGAGTAAAGAGAGAAAGAAAGAGAGAGAGAAAGAGAGAAAGATGGACAGAGTGAGTTGCTATGTGTGTGCATGTGCTTGTGAATGTGAAGAGGGGGGTGATGTGAGGAAGAGCGTCATCTCCCAGGGTCCCTTTCACCACCTGCTCTGACTCAACAAGCTCTTTCATTGCTCAGGGACAACACACACACACACACACACACACACACACACACACACACACGCACACACATCAGCAGATGACTATATAGCAGACTAAAGAACGTGGGATAAGGATCTCAAAAAAAAAATTAAAAAAAAAGTCACTAAATGATGCTTGAAGTCTATAAGGCTAGTTACTTCAGGCTTAGCTGAAACCTTATGTTCTTGAGAATTTACTACAAGATGTATGTGTTAAAGGCCCCAGGGTGAAATCAGCTGTGATGGAAGAGCGTATCTGCCGTGCTCCTTTGACCTTTTGGTTTGTCAAAACACAGAGCTACATTGAGGAAAGCTTATAGTGTGTGACCACAGGCCATTAGACGGAAATAGAGCACAACTTATTAAACATTTTGCGTTTGTGTGTGTCCATCTCTATGGCTAAAAGAGAAAAGAGAGAGACAGACAGACAGACAGAAAAAAAGTACAAGGTTTTTTATGCAATGAAATGAAAATTCCACAAAATAGGCCGAGTGTTATTATGCTTATTTGCTTTCCGGGTGTGAGGTATGTACTAGATGATAAGCAGGACTACAATGGATGGGAAAAACATCCCACAGAGTCTCTACATGCCTAACATAAGCACAAAGGAAAATGCCAGCACATCATTATAGGGCAGAGTTTTCTCGAAAAAAAACAAAAAAACATTCCAAATACACCGCAAGCCAATGAACCCAGAAACCAGAGGAAATCAAATGACCAACAGTGACAGCAATGAAAAATTATTTGGAACTTTAAGGCGCTGAAACTAAAACCCGAGAGTTGATCTGAGAGTATATAAAACGCATCTCTTCGCTGTGAGGGAAAAAGATCACAGCCGAGTACAGACAACTCATTGGCCATGGGAAAGGGAAGATGTAAAAACTTGGCAGATGCGTAGGCCATTTAAGCCCAGTGAGGCAAGACAGAGGTGTACTTAGTCTTTCACTGAGAAACATTTCGACACAAGGAAAATATCCCGTAATAAACGAATAGGGTGCATCTCAGATTTCCGCCGGTTGCTCTAGGAGGAGAATCTGCAAATGATAGTGCAGCTGTTGCCGTAAAGTTTGATGAAACAACCCCTGAGATGAGTAAGGAATAAAACACTGTGGGGTGTACACTTATCGGAAAATAATCAACAACAGGGTGACCATTTCCCGGAGTGTTTCATTCCTCTTGTACCACAGCCAACACTGACGGTTTGTATTTCTTAAAGAACGGCATGCACGTTAATCATTCATAGTTACGTAGTTCCTGTTACCACTTATGTTACGACAGCTAGAAACTGTCATCCTTATTCCAGCTTTTCTTTAACTCTCTGTTGAAGATAATAAGCTTGTCATGATATCAAGAAACTGCGAAGCATAAAGCTCTACTTCTTGACACTGGTGACTCCTTCCAAAAATTCTACATAAACAATCATCTCCTCATAGAAACGTCACCATATCGTCAATTACCTACGTTTTTTTTTTTTCTGCCATACGGAACTATTGTCAAAGCTGCTGTTATAGAAAATTATTAATTATCAACATCTTCTGACTGATCAGAAGACTGAACATTCGACACTCCTGAGTGAGGATAGAAAGAGGGTAGGGAATAAACTCATAGGTCATTTTGTCATGTAGACCTAGTTTATAAAGCGCTATAACATCAGGCATGGCATTTGTTTCAGACTGCCTCGAACCTTCTTTGGCAAACTTGCATTGAAATCCTGAACTGAGTGGAGAGAAGGAGAGGGGAAAAAGAGAGACAAAAATGCAAAAAAAAAATCACCAGACATTTCATATTCTTCATTGTAGCTCCTTTTTATTTATTAATAGACAATACAGTGAGATACGGAGTGCGTGTGTGTGTGCGTGTGTGTGTGTGTGTGTGCACGCGCACATGGGATTTAGGCTTAAACTCTAGTAATAATGACAGAACACCAGAGTGCTTTTATTACTGCCATGTTTACTTTGCTCCTCAGAGAGATATACCCATTTCTCCTGTCAAAAGCTCTTCTCTCTGATGCCTCTTTTCATATCTGTCCTTTTGCCTGCCAAACCAACATTTCTGCTTTTTAAATTCCACTCTGTCACATAAACACAGCCTGTGATACGACTTCTCAGCTAAAGATTCTAGGTTTGGGTGACATGCTCTGAAGTTTTTAGCTTAAGGACCTTTTGGCTCGAAAGTCTTCAATGTGTCCTGAGAGCTTTTTTTCTCTTCTTTTCTTTCTTTTTAACATAGTTTCGCGCCTGTGTTATATAGAACACTGTAAACAGTGTTCAATCATACTTTACAGTATATACTATACATACCCTAAAGTAGGTATGTCTCAGTAAGGTTTTGGGTCACCATGAGCCACCAGAAGAGCTTCATCGTGTCTCGGCACAGATCCTATAAGTCTCTGAAACTGCCATATAATATTAGTTATATCATTTTTATACTCATCAAACCAAACAGTGAACCTTTGGATGAGGACATTGTCTTCCTGGAAAGCGACAAGTGGACTCAACCCATGTCAGTCGAATGCTTTTACAGCATAACACAGCCAGTTTTTTTCCTTTAATCTGTCACCAGTTTGCATTTCCTTTATATGCTTTACTTTATTTTTATTTTTTCTTGATTTAAACAGTTAGATCTTTCACC
>JAKKZN010000028.1:2258553-2268821 GCA_033441825.1 Pangasius elongatus
CTCTGACTCCTGCCTCTTCCTCAGTGCCACTGTCTCTAAACCATACAGCATGGCCGCTCTCACCACTGTCTCGTACAAGAGGATTATTTTACTTAATGTACGCTTTTTACTACCTAAATGTCCTGTAACATTGTTTTTCATATATTTTATATTTTTAATAATAATAATAATAATAATAATAATAATACACATTGTGATAATATTCGAATTTCTATAATTATTATTTATTTAATTAATTCTTATATATTTTATTTAATTGCAAATTTTGCACACGCTTTACAAAATGCCATAAATGGCACGCGATCAATAAAATGCATATTAAATAGTACATAAATATAAGAAATAAAAAAGATAACAATTAATATAAGTCCAATGTATTGTTTTTTTCATACCAGGAATAAAGATAAAACATATATGTAGAGCTAAACAGTACAATACTCACTCACAAAACTCACATGTAGTGCTGTGAATGACATGTGAGGGAGAGATTCGTATTTAATTCGATCACTCTCTCCTCTTTCCTGTGGCTTCACACTAACTTTTCACTCCTCTCCTGACGTTCCCTGAAGCATATCACAGCTCCAGGACAAGCAAACGGAAGCGGAATGAGCCAGGTATCAGTACGAAACCTCATTAAGCCCTAATGAGCTTTGGATGTGTTTTCATTTGACACAGGGGGAAAAGAAATCAAATCATATCAATACAGGGCCAGGAATTTTTTTTTTTTTCAAAGGACTTCGCCTTGAAGTACGTCTAGAGAGACAAAGACGAAGCGCATAAGACAGACAGCATCACTGGCGTTCATTAACACATACACAGACGGATCGTCATGCCAACAATTACACACACAAACATCCCTAGAGAGAGAGAAACGTGGGATTGGTGTGTTTGATAAGTTTGCCCAGAGTTGGCAGTAAATGGCGTTTTGCAGCAGACAGCTTCATTACCCACTCACACATTGGTGCAAACTTTCTAATCAGTGTTTGCTGGCACTGATTCCACACTGAGAGTGACGCCCACTCCCCGCGCTTCAATTAATTGCACTTTTTAAGCTTGATCTGCTTAAACTAGAACGGCAGCTTATGAGGAGAGCGCAGGAATGGGGTATTTAGTGTGAAAAGAGTGACAGATAAGGGTGATTAGTAAAACAAAGCCACGAAATCTAAAAAAGAAAGGAAACAAAAGACATGAGAAATTATAGTTAAACTATCAGAGGAATCGGTCAAAAATAATACGAGTTAATGACACAACTACTGTTCTTGTACTGTACAAATAACAATGAGGCGTGAAAGATCATGTACCGTTTTACCTGCAATTTAATTTCACTCTTCTGCTCTATCTGTAAATTTGTGCCAGGAAGAAAAGAAGAAAAAAAGTTGAATTATTATTGCAAAATTGTGCCTTATCTCATATTTCAGAATTTTGATAAGTCAGGATTTTTGAAAATTTTATATAACAAGTCAAAGTTTGAGATAACATATAAAAACTTTGAGAAAATAAGTCAGAATTATAATAATAATAATTATGAGATAATATGAGATAATAATAATATAAGAATTATGAGATAATGCAGGATGCAGAGATAATGAGTAATGGGAATTATGAGATAAGGCAGAATTCTGATATTTAAAAAAATCACAAAAAGATGAGTCAGAATTCTGAGATAATACATCAGAGTTTTGAGATAGTATGACAGAATTTTGAGACAGAAGTTTGTGATAATGAGTCAGTGAATTATTGTAGATAATTCAGAATTCTGAGACAATAAATCACGAAATTGAGATAATAATAACTATTAGGTTGTAAGTCACAATAATAGGATGTTGATGTTAAGGTGATAAGATGTAAATGAAGATGTTGAGATAAGTAAGAATTTTGAGATAAGTCAGAATTGAGATAATGAGTCAAAGTTTTGAGAGAATGACTCAGAATTCGCAAAATGAATATAGCTGAGAACTTTGAGATAAGTCAGAATTCTGAGATAACAGTTTAAAGTTTTGAGATGTTTCAGAATGATGAGACAGTATTTCAAAAAATGAGATAAGTCAGAATTTTGACATACTGAAAAATATATAATGCCATTTTTCTTCTTTACAACCTGGCAGAAATGGGCTTCAATAGTAAATGGCTTTATAAATGTTCAGCGGTGTGATTTGTATTTGAAAGGAGGTAGAATGTAGCAGCAAGATAAAAGCGAGGTCATGCTAACATTCCCAGCCATTTCAGTCCAGACGTATTCAGGGACACGTTCTCACATACATGTACATCAGGCGTGAGTCGTAGTGTTGGATGCATTCAATGCAACCAAAGAAAGTTCTGGAAGTGTCGGAAATTTGTGACTTGTGGAAAGTCTAAAAGCTCAAAACAGGAGGATGGCGTGGTCTTAAAAAAGGTGAAAGAGTGATTCAATAAAAGGAAAACACCACAGAAATAACAGAATAGTGCAAATTTCCTAAGCTGTCGGAACTCGCATTGAATTCTAAGTGAGTCAGAAAGCGTAATCGGACGTCACGTAGCGTGAACAGTGATGCGACCCTGCTGTCGCCTATTTTGCGTGGAAAGCAATTTGCAGTAGTACCATCTGTTAAAGCCGATCTGTGACTTTCCCATCAGCAGCGTGGTGTTGTTACTGAGTAACCATATTCATGTGCTTTATGCAGGCTACACTGATTTAAGGCTAGAATTCTGTCACTGAGAAAAGGCTTTTGAAAACCACATTTCCCCAACCACCATTTTTCGTCCCTCCTTTTCTGCGAAGCTTCGGCAGAGCAGACAGCACTGCGCATATGATTAGACCCGAATGCTAGCTTTGCTATCACCATTTTGTTAGCTTGAGGTGACTAGACATGCAATTAACATTTAACTTAGGGTTTGAGTCCGCAAGTATGAGCAC
Organism: Pangasius elongatus; assembly: GCA_033441825.1. Taxonomy (NCBI): domain Eukaryota; kingdom Metazoa; phylum Chordata; class Actinopteri; order Siluriformes; family Pangasiidae; genus Pangasius; species Pangasius elongatus. Next base: position 2,261,447 of record JAKKZN010000028.1, read on the forward strand.
CTACCCACAGCATTAGTCTCTATAATGAGTCACTCCTCAGTAAGAACTATTGCATCTGCTGTAGGACGGCCATCTCTTAGCAACTAGCAGCACAGTCATGTGACTGTCACTTGTATTAACTCATTGCATCAACTGTACCGTGCTGCTTTCTTCAACCTTGCATCCTACGTCAATATAAATACCTCGAATATCTTGTAAATTTGTCAAGTTGGTAACAATTCGCATGCCTTCACTGGTTAAGATGAGGGGCGGGTTTAGTGTTCATAGCATGTTTAGCCTGCTACATTTTATTATCCTTAATAAATTTAATTCAGTTCTTCTCATTTTCTTCACTGCAAATTCTTTGATTTATTGGATTCTCTGTAACCTGTCACACTCAAACATGTCTGTCAGGTCATGGCTTACGTGATTCAGTCATTTCACCACAAGGTCAGGACTGAAAGAGACGAATTAATGGAGGAAAACAGTGACTCAGAATTGTGACATTCCTAGCTACATAATGAAAATAAAAAAAAATAAAAACTTTCCCTCCAAAATAAGGACTAAAACACGTCACTGGGTCGTAGGGGCGTCTATGATAATGCTAACCACAAAAATAGAATGCGTGCATTTCATAGACGTACTTACGCACACTATACGTGCATATCCACATACATTTTTAGTATTCTTACGTGAACTATATTAATACGTGATTTGCTCATTTGCTCATCACTACAGGTTCTGAACTGAGTCTACTTTTCCTTACTTCCTTATTTCAGCTCAGCATCACTGGTAAATAGAAATATGTCAGTATAACATTATTATCCAAGATGCCAGTCTTCTATACGATTATCACGTTAAAACCATCACGTCCCGTTTCACATATCCACATGAGTGAGTTCCAATAACACAGGAAAGCTATTGTACAAGAAGTACAAGAAATATTGCGAGCGTCTCCACAGGAAAACAGAGTTTAAGGTAATTATCAGCACTCAGACGAGTCTCCGTTTTATGCTATAAATGGATCAGATGATCACAGCACAGGAAACAGACGCATTCTCACCTGTAATGGTCTCAGTGGTGTTTCCAATCGCTACTGCACCCATTGTGGCATTGTAGGCCACGTGTCGTACGTGCAGAAGAATTCGTTATGATGTTATGATGTGACGAGCCCTACATAGGAATGTCCTATGGAGAAATTTTCAAATTTCTGTACATTTACATAGCATACTCATGACCTTGATGTTGGTCTTGAAATTTGATTGTAGGGAGTGTGTATGAGGGGGAAACTGGGTTACAACCTCTGCTGTGTCGTATTAAGCTGCTATCTGTTGATCAGTATGTGCGTGTGTGCGTGTGTGTGTGTGTGTTTTTGTGTGTGTGTGTGTGTGTGTGTGTGTGTGTGGTGCAGCTGGGAAACAGCCAGAGATGACATTAACATCAGTATAATGTTAGTTATGTGTGCGCACACCCACCCACACACACACACACACACACACAATAGCGTTCACAAATATATGCATATCCTGTAACGTTGTCACTTTTATCTGATGAAGCACAAATTCACTAACACAAACTGACTGAATAAACAAAATCTCTTCCCTCTATCTTTTTTCTTTCCCTGTCATCATGTCAGCCTCTTTTCTTTCACATTAAGAGTCCCTTAACAAACCTTATTTGCTGCACTAATTAACATTAGCAAATGTTAAACTAAGCATTAATAAACCATACAAATCTTAACAAAGTAAGTTATCATGTGTATTAATTGACATTTATGTAAATGTTAACTAAATACACTTACACTGACTAATGGTATTTCAATTCATGACTAAAAATAAGTCCACATAAATTAGCAAAAGTGAAATGCCAGCAGGAGCGGTGCAGCGCGTAGCGTTGCTTTTTCACAGCTCCAGACTTTCTGATACCGTGGAGTTTGCAGAGGTGGAAAACTACTTAAGTAATTTTATTTCATTACTAGACTTAAGTATTTATAATTTACTTGAATATTACTGAAATGGAATACTTGTACTCTTACTTAATTGCATTTCAGAGGTAAAAAGCTCACTTTTGACTGCTTATACTGTTATTCAGACCTTCAAAGTACTTTTCACAAATCTCTCAGTCTTCTTGTCTCATCCAGGAAATGACTGTATGCTATATATATCAATCCAATGGGCTCAGTTTAGTGTCCAAACATTTCACTTTAGCATCCAAGGAACTTCATGACTATAAAAACCCCATCAGGAATTGTGCCAATTTGTCATCTGCTGTGACTTTCTCATGCTACACAATGCAGTTAGCACAATAGCTATCCGTCCACCGATAATCCACCGGCCTGCAGTGTCAAACCTGAGGATGTGCGCCTCAGGAAAATGTTTCAATACAATTTGGAGTAAACAAAAAAAAAAACTCATATACAACGACGTGTCTTCTTTGCCTCCCTAGAACGCCCGAACTCCCTCTCATTTGAAAAGCTGAGGTAATTTGCGTGAATGTGCTATGGTTATCTGGCTAGTCTGTTTTCTTTGCTAATGCCGGGTTAGACTAGCATCGACTCTAGCTAAAATAAACTGGCTAGGCAGACAGTCAAATTCTAGCTAATGGTAAATATTGGTTATGGACATGATATTTACTAGTGATTAATCCATTAGCAAATATACGTAGTCATGTATACGACCACCCTGCTGAAAAAAAGATAGAAGCCCTCATAGAATTTGTAATGGTTTTAAAGGTTATAATCAAATTGTATTGGTTTTAATGGAAACTCTAATGGTCCCTGTGGGTCTCTACTGGTAATGTGTTGCTTTCTATTGGTGGCATGTTATGTCTAGTGGATACCATTAAGGACCAGTAATAGTAATGGTTTTAATGGTTAGCTGGTGGTTTGTAATGGCATTGTGCATATATATATACACACACAGTATCTATACTGTCACTTGAGTATAATTTCTCAGTACTTGTCCCATTCCTGCGAGTTTCACATGTTCTCCCCATTTCCGTTTCCTAACAGCTTCCATAAAAAAAAGGTGGATTTCTACACTAAACTGCCCCTAAGTGAATTCTGAATGATTGTGTGTGTGTCAATGCGATGTGTGTATCACTCTTTCCATAAATCGGTGTGTTTAAAACCTTTTAAATCTCTGCTAAACATGCAGATGTATTTCTTTCCGGTGTTGATGTTTTATTTCTGTCGCATCTTCAGTGATCATACAGTCCTTCTCATTTAATCTCCATCCTCATCAATTTGCCGCTCCTCTCTCAAGTCTGTCTACTGTTTTGGAGGTAATTAACAGACCCAGGTGAGGTGATCGTGACAACCTGTCACTCCGGTGTCTGTGAATTGTATGATACAGCCACAAACACACAGTAAAAGGGGAAAAGAAAACGAGACACACATACTGTTCTGTTCTGTCATCTGTCCTTTTGTGTAACTTACACTCTGATTGGACAATGTGTGCTTTGTCTGTCCACCTTTAGCTTTTTCTTCTAAGGGGAAAATTGATTAGTAATTAAATTGATGCATGAGGGGATTAGCTATACTAACACACTTATACCAGCTATTCCTGCTTAATAACAAACTAATGAGCAGCTAAATAAGCATTGGAGATGTGTATGCGATGAGTTATAGGTCATCAGCCAATGAAATGTTCTCTGTTGCAAGCTCTTCAATCTCAGTCAATCAGACATACACACACACACACACACACACACACACACACACACACGCACACGTGCGTATGTCTCAGTCATCACCATGTGATTCATTCTCCTTTCATGCGCTGCTTAATTTTTCATCGAGAGCTAAGACAGTCATGATTGTTTTCCCAGACAAAAAAATAGCTATGAAAATGAATTCAAACAGACATTCGGGTGAGCAAAAAAATACACACGCACATACACACGCACATACACACACACACACACACACATACAGAGGGTTGATATTCCCATATGCAGAGTTAAGCATTTGTGAATATGAAACACATTTTGGGGCGAGAATTGTGGCTGACCTTACTTCAGCTACACAGAATGATGTTAGCATAAGCAGCTGGTGAATATAACTCCATGGAAAAAAAGAAAAAAAGAAAAGAAAAGAAAAACATTCAAACCACTCCAGAAACTATAGCGTACAATCATGAAACAGTGGCCTCCATAGTATTTTTTAATTCATAATATTTTACTGACACTAAATAATAGGAATGTGTCCTATACCTTGTCTATTTTTCTAGTACTCATACACACATTCATAACAAAAAAAAAAAATACTATGTAACATAACCCTAGTGTCAATCAACAGAGGAGATACTACAGCATCACCCTACAAGGCCAAAGTAACTTAGTAAAAGAAAAAATATGTTTAAAAGTACTGTATAGTATTTAATAAATCAGCAAGCATGTTCATTCAAATGAACACAAGGTGCTGTGAAGGTGCTGTGCTGTGAATTTTCACTGTAGGTAAACAAGAGTGCAGAGAAACTGCTGAGAGAGAGAGAGCAGTTCAGTTCAGCGAGCACTGAGCACCGAGTCATGCAGAATTCCTTCCCCCTCTCTGGACAGGGTCTAGACTTTGCTCGTGAGTCAAGGTGCAATTCACGGGGCTTGTTTTTAAACAGAGCATGAGGCAGTTATTGTTGGTAGCAGCAAGTAACATAAACAGAGCTAAATAAAATATTTCGTGATGTCCCTGATCGAAGAGTAGTAGGTTAGTAGTAGGTTACGCATTTTGGTATCAGTGTTAGTATCAGTGTCAAGGAGTACCAAAAAAAACGTACCTGTACTCTTACTCGGCTTCAAAATAAAAGCACCCCTACTTAATAACCTAAATCATCACGATGTTAAATCTTCATAGGTCAACACTTCTTTTAGAGCAGCACAGCGACTTTGACAGGAAATGACCGTATAATGTCAGCGAATCTATACGAGGATGGTAACATTATGAGCCTAGATGACAGAAACTTCACGTTAACTTAGCGTCACGCTAAAGACGGGCGAGCATGTAGCTGTCAGAGGTTGCTGAAGGAGCTCTTCTCCTGCTGAGCTCGGCCACTTTCACACCATCAGCATTTCTAGGCTCTAGGAGATTAAATCTGTTTATGATGAGTAATGGTCCGGTTTATTCACCAGGCAAGATGCTCTGCCAGAATGTTCTCGAACAGACCCGACCCCTACAGCTGAGACACACACACACACACACACACACACACAAACAAACAACCACACACAATACCTGGGAATTCTGTTTTCTCTGGCATTAAGTATAATGTGTGTGTGTGTGTGTGTGTGTGTGTGTGTGTGTGTGTGTGTGTGTGTGTGTCTGAGTGTTTGAATATTATTCAGTTTCCATATTTCCAATGTTCAAGCTTCCATGTTCTACATTTAGTCAATAAAAACAGGATTCCTTATCTGTTTTTGCTTAATCTAGGGAACACCCTCTAAATAAATGCATACACTTTATACATGAAACATTTTAACTTTCTGATTAATCATAACATTATTAAGTGGTTGATTTAATTAAATTTCTAATTTCTGTTGATGATGAATATTAAAGGATGTTCGATGAAGGAGAGGAGTGGTCAAAGCCAAAATTCACAGCATAACATAGACTGTATTGTTGCTACACTACACTACACAAAAGGAATAAAACACTTGGGGGTGTGCTGTTATAGGAAAATAATCAACTACATGGTGGTGTGATGGGGCCCAATTTAAAGTAGCTCTTATTTTACCACAACAATTTGCAAGTGATTACTTTTTTATGAATTTTTTAAAATTTAATTACATTTCTTTTATCTTATTTAATTACTTAATTAACACCACATTGTCCATTTTATCCATTTATGGTTACGTTTAACGTTACAAGTTAGTGCTTGTTATCACGTACGTTATAGCCATTACGTTATAGCCTGGTTTTTTTTTTTCTAATAAGACAATTAAAAAATACAGCTTGTCATGTTACCAAGAAGCCGGGGAAGAGTAAAGTCATGCCTTCTGAAGACTTTCTAGACTGCTGAAGACAAAGCGCTGACACTGGAGACTCCTTACATAAAACTTCCCAATGACTATACACTTTCTTTGTTTTAATAACATGCTTTTAATCCATTTACTATCAATCTCTGAATTGAAAATAAAACCTGTGAATAAGCTGTTACTATAGAAACAATAACATAAATAACAGTGATTTGAAAATGAATCAAATCCTTCGTCAGGAATTCAACAGTGCTGTTGTATAAATTGTCACAAATAATAAAAATGTAAAATATCAGTGACAAGAAAACATTACTAAAATTTGTCAATTATAATGCGATATCCTTGCGATTTTCACGTAGCCAGACTTTTAGCTTTCATGGTTTATGTGATAAGAACGCACTCAGTAGCTACTGACATACTAAGACACCCTGTCTTTGACTGCATAACATCACAGGCTCATTTAAATATTTCAATATTTAAATACCAAATCGTTTCATTAAAAAAAAAGTGATGCAGCGTTTAAAGGAATTGGAAAGCCGTACGCTGTATCGGCCCAGAATTCAAGAGCACGCGGCCAAAACAAGCAGTGTTCAGGAAAGTCGGTGCTCTCTGATTTACGCTCAGCTGTTCCTGATTAGAGCTCTCCAAAAGTTTCTGAAAGCCTCGGCACTCTCTTCTGCAATTTTATCAGCAAAATACCAGACGAAGGCATCATGAAAACAGCTCTTGGCATGTGTAAGCATGCGTGTGTGTGTGTGTGTGTGTGTGTGTGTGTGCTCGTAAGTCTGGCCTGATTTGAGATTTGAGAGAATCGTCTTTAATGAGATAGCCTGCAGTTTACTCCATCAGGTTCATTGAACAGTCTGAGCTGATAACCAAGCGATCGCACACACAGACATACACACACACACACACACACACACACACACACAATTTAATTTGCTCAAAGAGAGCAAATCGCTCAATGAAACCAAGTAGTCAGAAGGTAAATCCTCGTCCTTTTCAGTAATGCGATATCCTTTTAAATAGCATGAATCAAGACTCCACTTTCCCTACTTACTGTTATGGACATTAATAAAACCACTGCAATACAGGAACGAATTAGCGGGGGAAAGATAGAAAGAGAGAGAGAGAGAGAGAGAGAGAGAGAGAGAGAGAGAGAGAGTATTTTTCCATTCATTACCATCATTTTATGCTTTTTGATACAGACATAAAGCAGAGCTAAGTAAGGAATGAAAAATGACAAGAGTGCTGTTAAAGGAAATGAATTCCTGACGGTGCGGTGTGATACGACTCGACAAGAAGCAGAAATACTCTTACCACCATGAAGTGGATTATCTCCCAATAACAGCTTGTGATTAATTCTTCTTCCACCCCAGCAATTTGCCCAGTTTTAATTGACTAATGAACAAAATGTTATGCTATTTTT
>JAKKZN010000028.1:2310425-2323074 GCA_033441825.1 Pangasius elongatus
TTAGGGCAAGTGTGCAAAGCACTTAAGACTGACCATGGCGGTTATGTGGCTAAGGTCGGTCTTAGTCTTAAAAGAAAGAAAAGAGAGAAAGACATGAGATTAGTGGAGTCATTTAGGTCCTTGAAAACTGTACTGCAAGCAATCTTTGATGAGTGGATTGAGAATTTCTACACTGTAGCACACTTCTTCTTCTTCTTCTTCCTCTTTCGGCTTTTCCCTTCAGGGGTCACCACAGCGAATGATCACTCTCCACCTATTCCTATCTTCTGCATCCTCAACACTTGCACCCACTAGCTTCATCTCCTCATTTATTACCTCNNNGATTCCCGGCCAGGGAACCGCACACGACAGTACACTTCCAGAGCTGGTCACAAGCCCAGATACAATTTGGGAGGGTTACGTTAAGAAGAGCATCCAGAGTAAAAAACTGTGCCAAATCAAATATGTGGACCAATGATATGCTGTGGCTGTGTGAACAACAACAATAATACTAAAACGCCTCTAGTGAATGTACTTACATCTCTAGTTCATGTACATAAGCTACCCAGACAACAAATTACTCAGTTTGAATATATCCAAATCATCAGGCGGAGGTTACATCTGTACTTCACGCCCAAGCGGAACCCAACACTGCAGGAGGGGACAAATCATAAAGTAATTAACTAGACTTCCTGGAAAGAGAAAGCTTTAATGTGCTGCCCACTCTTATGTATTGGTTGCCCGGGAACCTAATTGACTAGGCTAAAAAAAATGGTAGCAAATATAATATAATAAAGTATGGCAAGTTAGACACAAACAAGGAAATATAAATTATAGGGAGTGACTCGGCCAATCGTCATTACCCTTTTCTAAGAAAGTGTGTGAGGTGGAACATCTTTATATCCTACATAAAAGACATCGTGCACATTTGTTTAGCGTATTTATTTGTCTTGGCTCAGTTTGAGTGCATGTTGTGCTAGCAGTAGAGTCATTGGCTTTACATTACACTTTATTTGTACAATTTTAACAGTCGTAGGTCATCCATGGAAGCTCATTAGACTGCTAAAAGCCAATGTGCGTAGTTCAGGAGGCAGTAAGATTCAAGGTGAATCAAGGTGCATTGCATCACCATGCAAAAAAAACATGGTTTTTACTTTTTACTGGTTGTTGAAGGAGAAAAATGCCCTGTGTACGACTTGCATGACGGGCATGATGGAACACTGGGACAACTCGATTTCATATAACATGTGGAATTATTTGGAACACCGAAATAGGCCACAAACTCTTGCTGAATTGTCACTCAGTCAGTGGAAGAGAAGATCAAATTGAAAGGAACACTGATGGAATCCTTAACTGACAAGATTGGCACTGTTATTAAATACTGGGAAAGAAAATCCACATGTTTTGTCTGGGGACACAATATTTCGTCTAAGTGATGACACAGTTATTTTCGTTTAGGTTACGACTCTTACCGCATGCGAGAGGGCGCTTACGAAAGAGTAACGGCAAAGTCATAAAACCCCCTCATTGTTGAATTGACTCGGTGTGAATTTCAATTAAAACTCTTTGAACCCCATCATCCGGAGTCATTCTCATTCTCCGTCTCATTTGAAGGGAGAAAATGAGAATGTTACCTATCCATAATCGCTCTACAAAGTGTGAGTGCGAAATAGTGGGACAGATAACAGTGTCAGAAACCAATAAAGCAGAAAATAAGTCTAAAAATGGAGCTGAACCGATTGTGTACATGTCAGAGCGCGTATAGAATGTGTGTGTATGCCTTTTTCATGTTTGTGTGTGTGTGTGTGTGTGTGCATGTGTGTGGGTGTGGGTGGGAGGGAGATGCAGAGCCTGAGCGTGAGGCTACACAAAGTGGTCAAATTATACCAGTGTTAAATGTTACAGGGTTCAATTAAGCAGATGCTGGCCGCCTAAGCTTGGGGAAAATTCGAAGATAATGTATTCAGATTTGGAGTTGGATGTCTGTTTCACTTTCTTACAAAACTTCTGCTCTAATTAGCCCCATTAGGGAATTTAGAAAAAAAGGAAGGAAGTGAGAAAGGAAAAAAGGCAAGGATAGAGAGATATATACAACGAGGGAATGAATGAATGGATTAATGGAGCAATGAGGAAGTCAAAAAATGTATTTGGATGACAGCATCTATAGCAGGGACGGAGAAACCATACTGTCTCACACCACACACACACACACACACACACACAAATTGGAGAGTTTGCACCCTGGAGTGCTGAGTGATTTAGACGATCGATGAGGCAGCCAAGCAACGACACCTCTTAACATGTGTGTGTGTGTGTATGTAAACTGCACCTTGATATGTGAAGCTATTTTTGAATGACCAGTAATTCATGTGTGAAGTATCAACTAAATTATTTCCCCTCACCTTCATAGTGGTGTGGGTGTGTGTGTGTGTGTGTGTGTGTGTGTGTACAGGAGCCCGGCATTATCATAATGACACTCCTCTATCTATGAAGTGTGTCTCCTCTCACTCCCTGCCTTGCAGTTACATCCAAAACGCAGCGGAGGAGAAAATTGTGCATGTGACGTCTGATGGTTTCAGGCACAAAAAAAAAAACCCTCCTTAGCGATGTGAACACGGCCTGCATTTTCAATCAGCCAGTCCCCTTCCGACCCTCTATAAATTACAAAGAGATTCCAGTCACCCGTGAGCTGTGCATAATCAGAAATATATGCAGTCAAGGACATGATTCCACCTATCGAGGTCAGCATCCCTGGTATGTTCGAGCACAATGCATGTTTGAGCCACAACACAGACAAAGAGCTTTTCATAGACTGAGAGAAAGGGATATACAGACTCGACAAATTCCTGTTCGGCTAGCAGCCGACGGCAGATAGCAGGAAGTGAAGCCTGAGTGATGATTTTTTTTTTTTTCCTTTCTAGTTATCAAGAGATCATTGGGAAAAAAAAAATCCAACAATTGCAAGCCAGGTTATCCAAAGAGCTCTTGAAATTTCATCAAGTTGCTCTAGAGTGGTGCGGAAATTGGAGAGATAATCAGATGAACAATGGAATAAGAGGTATAAAAGGTAGGTCCCGGATAAAAAAAATAATAATAATTGAGTGATCACTTCCAGTAACCTTCACCACCCCCGACCCTCCAATCCCATTTAAAAGGGGGTGGGCTCGGAGGCTGTACAGATGTAATTGCAAGTGTGGTGTGTGTGTGCGTGTGTATGTGTGTGTGTGTGTGTGTGTGCGCGTGCGTGCACGTGTGTTTCCAATAAACTCAGCGGTTTCTGGTGTGCATCAAGAGTGATGGTGTTGGAGACAAGGATTGACAAGTGTGTGTGAACCCCAGAAATGGGCCAGAAGGGGTCAAGAGAGGCACCGGCGCTTTAACAATGCCCTCATTCAACACTACAGGCAAAATGTGACATAGGGCTTCATAGAGACACAGAGCTCTGTGTGTGTATGTGTGTGTGTCTGTGTGTGTGTGTGTAAGTCATACAGGACCAAAGCAAGAGCCTGCTCACACTGGGCTTCTAATGGGTAATTTAATTCCTCCATTACTGCACTGACCCGAGGTCAAACGCGCACTAGCAGACCCTCGACTGCAGGATGTGTTTGATTCCAAACGTAAACACGAGTTTACGTTACATCGCAGAGTTTAGACCACGGAAGGACGTGAGGTCATGTAGCCGATGATCATACGCATGTACGAGAGGTCTTACTACCAATACGACATTTCCAAAAAGGTCAAGTTGTGCAGCATCTCATTCTGCTTTTCCTAAGTAACAGCTAAACACTGTACTAAAACAGTTTGTATTTGGTGTGCAAACTGAGAAGCAGGGTCAAATGCTTTAGGCGTTTCTTTATAAAGTGACAAATGAACAGGTTTCTCCTTCTCATTAAAGGAAACATCCACACTGAAATGATGTGTTTAGAGATTCTGATGCTAATTTGTTGGTGCTGTATTTCTGTTATTTATTTGAGAAGTCTTTGTGTGCTCTTCTGAGAAGGACATCGCTAGCGCAGTCACTATGTCATTTAACAAAGAAAAATAAAACATTTCAATAATCTCAAAAGGATAACAGCCAGGTTTCAGAACTAGCTCTCAAAAATAAAATAGCAAGAGCTTCTTTATTCATTCCCCATTTCCCAGTGACGTTCAATGAAAAATTCAACACAGAAGCAGTGGAGACTTTGGTGCAAAAACTGAACTCCGAGTTCCAGAAAGTCATGCGGCTATACAGCATGATGCGGTTGTGCCAGAGGCTTGGCTTGGTTGGTTACTGATCTACGAGATGACTAGAACGATGGTGTTGCATGAATTATTAGCATGAAAGTTGAAGCTTTGGAGCTTGATCTGTCTGAGCAGAGTGTACAGATGAAGAGGTCAGAGAGCTGGACAGACTAAAGGACTAAAGCGCTGCTGCATCGTTCTCTTTAGGGAGAGATGAATTCCCATTGGCACGACTATCAACAGGGAGTCGACTGGCATTGTGGGTGATGTAGGAAACGGTTAAGCAAGGTGAAAATAGACCAGCATAACAATGAAATAAGTTTAAACTAAAACAATTAACTCAGAATTTCTTCACCAAATAAATACTGGACGCCAATGAAGATCAAATGTTAATTATAAAAATGAATACACAAGTCATTCCGGGTGGATTTTTCTACAAAACCATACCAAATGACGATTTGGTTTCCTAAATGAAGCCAGTGTGGCACTTCAATTCTGACATCTCATTCTCTTCTGTCTCACCTCAAATGTGCATCTGATGGAGCATTTTAGAAAACGCGAGATGAAAAACGCAAAATGAGGGAAGAGTAGCCACGCGTAAAATTGGACAGCTAACAGCCTTGACTCTGTCTCACCTCTCTGACTCATCCCTCCATCCGGGCACACCTCTCAAAGCAGCCTACATGAGAGACACACGGCAGAGGGAAGATAAAACACGGGAAGCAATTGAAGTACGGATGAATATAGATGGAGACAGATTAGAGCAAGGCTAGACTTGAGAGAAAGCTCTCATTGAAAATGTACCGCTCGAAGTGATTTAGCTGTAATCCAGAAAATAGATGTCTGAGTATATTTTATGTTTCACTATAAACGGCACGTTGGAAAATGCACGACGTTCATCATAGTGGCTGTGAAAATTGACAGGTTGGGCAAAAATTTGGATTAAAGCACTTGGAAGACTTTGTCCCAGGCCTCCACAGTGGCAACAGAAATATTCCCCAGTGCAGACATTAGTGTCAGCATTATATTTGATTTCATCTACGCATACACAAGACGGATGCTACACATATGCTGCTTTTTATTTGGTTGGTTAATTTTTGCAGAAATGAAGGCTATGCATCCACATGGTGCAACGCCAATGTAATCGATGGACACAATATATCATAATACCAGCAACAAACTAAACAAACCTTAGTTCCAAATTGAATCATAATGCACTACTCTAGACAATTATTGATGTACGGTACTATTCTTCTAGATCTTCAGTAACCACTGTATCCTGGTCAGGATCTTGATAGATCTGGTGCCTTCCCCAGCGACTTTTGCCAAAAGGCAAGAATATACTCTAAAAACCCAGTCCATTGCAGGGTAAAGTCTTTACGGTTTCTCAAAGGTTCTTTGGATGGTTAACATGATTAATATATTGAAAGGGATGCTACTTGGGACTTGAAACCCTACCTAGAACCCTACCTAGAACCTTCAAGGATTTCTCCAGATGAATAAACCAAAGAATCCTCTTGGGTGTTTGATGGGAGTGTAATTTTAAGGTCACGGTATGTATTTGAGACACAGCTGATAAAATTAACCATGACAACAGCCACAAATGTTTTTAGGAGACACTACCAGAGCTTGTCCACAGTTGTAGGCTGTATCTGAATACCAGTCCACAGCAACATCTCAGAATGGCTGGCTATGTAATTGCTAAAATGTGCATAGCTATAGTTCAGGATTTGGTCCTTTAAAAGGATCAATATTTGCCAGTGGGACAGTATCTGCGAAGATGGCAAGAATTGAGGAGGCCATGATAACATGCAACATGCAAATGGTAGAAACCATGGTAGCAGAGACGGTGCCATACATAGAGGGTATAGAATATGTTTTCTCATCCTAACAATGAGATACACTGATGACATAAAGGCACCATCACACTATTGGTACTGACCATGTGCACAATACGCGTTTTGTGGGCTTGCACAACTGGATTATCGGATGAATGCAGCAACCACCTTGAGTATGCATATTTAAAAGCAGGTAAAAATACTGGCCTTTAAGGTTATATGTAGAACCCTACCACAGCCAGTTTACATATTAGAAAAGGAGAACCTTCAATCATCCAAAGAACACTTGAGAAGCCCTTTTTCTAAGAGTCTACCTCTGCTCCTGTCAATGCTCCTTAGAATTCAATTTCAAAACCTTAGCTGTGTTATTCAACCCTTGTGGTCAGCATCTTCAAGCATGCAAACTGACTGCTTTCTGGTCTCTTTCTCATCTGTGGCCAAGTGGCCAAACAGCCAATCTGCCCGCATGGTCAAGTATTTGTTGAGTGTTGTAGCATATGAGAATGCAACGTAGGCTGAAGACTTCTCTGTGAGTCCTTGCTTGTTAAGATTCCCACCATAACCCCAGAGAAGTGTACTCTACTCCCACCACAAACGGAGCGGCTGTTATCAGTGTTTGCATACCGAAGACTTGTTCTGCCGTGACTTGAGTTACTGCAGCTGTGATACCTGCTGGTATTGGTACCTCATTCTGAGGGAATGCGGTCACTTTTGTCTGGTCAGTGACAGGTAAAGTTTGTCTAAGCAAAAACAATGGTCAAGATAAGACTGGAGAAACTCAGAGCCTTCATGAGAAAGAGAGAGAATTATCTTGGTTAAGATAAACACTGGCACTCAGACAGATATACAGAGATCTTCTCTGGATCTAGTGTTCCTTTTCTTTTCAGCTAGTACGATTTGTCTGGGATTGTTTAGATGGTTAACGGTTGTAGCTTTCTAAAAGGTGTACTACTTCTTGAAACCATTTCTGAAAGAGAAACCCAATATTGTATTGATATAAACAGAACCCTTAAGGGTATTCCCACAGAGACGAACCAAAGAACCCATTAGTGTGCTATTGAATTTTTTCCACTAACTTTCTTCCTATTTTCAATGACCATATTTCTGTTTATCAGTTGTGCAGATCGCATTATTTATTACCGTAAAGCCATGTCATACACAATTTCTGAAATAGCAGTGAAAGTGATAAAATTTTAATCATCAAGTATAATATGTTTAGGTTTTGGTTTCATCATGCACTACTTATACTATAAGCCACATTCTTTACTGGCTTGGTCACTGATTTAAAAAGGCGGAGTAGCAGTCCCGTCCAAGATTTCTGATTACTTTTTTATCGTTATTCTACCCTCTGAAACTGTTTTGTGCTGTTGGGTTTTACTGTTGATTTCATGCTACATTATTCTTATGTTGTCTATTATACCATGGAAAGCTCCCTTGTGAAACATTTATGTTGCAATAGCTGCTATAGTAACAGAGCTGTCTTCTTTCATGAGATACAGAAAATTCAAATCATGGGCAACGTGTGTAATTAGGGCCATAATATGACAACTACTGCTACTACTAGTATTGCTACCAGTGTTGCAAGGTGTGCAGTTTTCCCAAAAAAATGGGATTTGCAGGTTACCGGACTAGTGGCTGGGCGTTATACATGTAGTAGAGTGGTCATGTAAAGTGATCTCTTCTAATATGTCCCTCCTGATCCGATTCACAACATGTGTATTATGAATGTATTATGATGTGCCTCAGTGAATTAATCTACTAATGCTCTGTAGCTGGGAGTGCTTTCATGTGTGTTGTTTTTTGGGATAGTTTTGAATGGTCACTTGCCAATTAAAAGACCACACTGCAAAAAAAATATATCTTAGTAGGTGATAAATCTTGAATACAGTCAGTTTTATATAGTATTTCCTATTACAAGATTACAACAAACCAAATATAAGATTATTAAAACCTATTTCTAGACAGTTGTACTAATTCCAAGCTTGAAATAGTCTTGTTTTATTGGCAGGTAATTTTGCTAATTTTAAGCATTTATTTCTAGAAGGTAACAAAATAATCTGCCAATTGAACAACAAAATGTAAATTTTGAAATGAGTAAAAATGTCTAGATAGGTTTGCTTATAGCTTCAGAGCCAGCTGGGCATATGGAGTACCTTTAGCTGGTCACCACAAATTGTCCGCTGACAGAGATGGATTGTGGTTAGGTTCTAACTGCTACATAATTTATAAATTTCCGCTCTACTGTCCTAATATTTACTTTGTGGAAAAAGTATGAGGTTGCTGAATTACATTTCGAGGAAAGCGGAAGGGAAATGTCCCTCACCTTGTGGTTACCTATGGATATGATGCCCAAAGTGCATGCAACTGCATTATTCCAGCTGTTTAACCCCTTAAAGCCCTATTATGAATTATTTAGTAGCTACAGTCAAATGAATAGGGAATGAACGGGAGTGAGGTCTGGACTTGCCAGCTTATTCAAGGGGTTAACTGTTGTGATAAACTCTGACCAGTGTATCTCACAGAGGTCACCAATCACCAATGGTCCACTGGTGGACTGTGGACTGGATGCAGACCTAGCAAAGTATTTCAGGGATCAAACCGACAACAGAGCCGATCAACATATGGAACATGACTGGCTCCAGTTTTTAAAAACAAGAGCAATTCATGGATTCTGTAACAGACCCTCATGCATTTACGTAAATTATTTACATTTTATGAGGCAGCTCACTGGGAATAGAAACTGGTCGGAGTAGTCAACTGATGATCTGGCTGGTTTAAAAAAAAGTTGATGAAAAAACAGAGAAGTGTGTTGATTCTCCATTTCAATTTCAAAACGGATGTCTCATCTGTTCAGAGGATGTGGTGCTAGTCAGATGTGCTAACATCAAACGCCACTACGAAACAGAACAACCACTTCGAATTGTCATTTTTTATAGCCGTAAACGAATCACTAAAGATTAAGGTTAAGTAATGGCCATTATTATAGTGCTGCTATTAATCAGAACAAAGTCATGCAGCCTTAATCCTGTTTCCTTGACCAAAAACATGTTACCGCAGTACACTTCTAGATTAATTACACTGTACACTGGTTCATACAGTTAAGCATTATTATGTTTTCTAGATAGTGAAAGCATCCTCCTTTAGGTAAACCTATTAAATATGAAATATCTCTTGCTTTTATGTTTATTACCCAAGAGCTAAACTGCATGACAGATAAGCTAACCCCCTGAGGTGCAGAAACATTCTGGGCTGAAATAACAAACAGCATGTTTAATGCGGCAATGCAACAGTCTGTAAAAAGTACTCCAGCATAGAGATATAATGGTGAGGTGGGGGAAAACAGGACTGATTTGAGCTTTGGGGCGTCAGTTTTAATCAAAACAAACGGCGGCATGTTGTTCACGAAACGCAGTGCAGTCCGCACTTCCTTCTCTCCCTCTATCTCTCTCTTTCTCTCTGTTACTCTCGGCTGTGGGTTCTCTGCGCTTTGAAAGGGAACGGGGTCTGCATAGCAATGCATCCGGGGCTTTTTTGTAGCTGAAAGCCTGGCCTGCCTGCATAATTGGCATTCAGCTAAAGACAATCCGTCCGCAGTGGCCCTTCACTACTGCTTCCCGTCTCCATCCAGAGTCCTCAGTCTTCTGCTACCTCCATTTCTTTGAGATTATGATATACCACAGGTTTGTTGGTGATTTTATGAAGTGGCGGTCAAATTTAACACCACTCTGCATTGTGTGTGTGTGTAGCAGAGGTTGTACAACTTGTTCATTCCAACTAATAACTCCTGAAGGACCGGTGAGAACATGGACCTGATTAGATGAAGGTCAGAAGTCCTGATACGACATTGTGAAGCAAGCTGGGAATGCGGTTTTGTAACTTTTTTTTTTTTTTTTTTTTTATGAATTGTGTATGAGGTGCGAGAAATACAGGAATGTGAGAACTGAGGAGGCTGGAGACAGATGGTTGTCCCCAAACGTGAAACGAGAAACGGCTCACGGCTGCCAAGAACCCAAGAACCCAAATGGGAGACTCCTTCATTCTCCGCCTCTCCATCATCATAGGAAAGTGGATGAGACAGCTTTCATTGCTATGGTAACCTTAGGGCTGCACAGCCATAGAGTTGCCAGGTTGATCACCACACGTCAATCATACACCTGTCACCATAGGAACACCCATTTATAAAGACCAATCACCACAGTCGTTCACAGATGGCGGTGCAAGTCAATTTTAGTTTTGCAATAAAGAAGCATCCGATTTGGCACAAAGAGGCCTGTTTTTATAGCTATTATATTTCCGGAATTGTTATTTGAATAAGGCTTTGATATGCCGCTTGTGCTCGAATTTTATATACGGAAAATTGCTGGAATGCACAGCCATTTAAAATAAGTGCTGTTAGAACAGAATGCACAATAATGAAATATAGATTTTTACAATCTCTTTGGACATTCAGTTGTTTTCTGAACAGCAAAATACCACTTAAAGGCTGTTGTTTTTTTTTTTTTGTTTTCCTTTTTTTTTTAAAAAAAGCTTTCAGTTTAAACTCCACAGGCATCTTATTCACATTCGCATATTGCCGGGGTAATTTAGTAGAATACAGCTGTCACGTTCTTTATCTATCTCGCCCCCATGCACCCACACTCCCACCCACCCAACACACACACACACACACACACAACACACACTCCTACGCTCAGAGCTGGGGAGAAGAAATCGATGCACCAAAAGCACTTCATTCCTGCTCAATTTCATCCTTTAGTGCCGGCACAATTAAAAGTCCTCTCAGAGCACCTTCTCCGATTGAGATTTCTCCTGCAGAGACAGCCAGCTCAAAGTCATTTGCTAAACACAAGAAAGGGACGCCGCGGCCGCAGAGGTTTCCACTGCATACGTCACACCCTGCCCCTGCTGATTATAAGGCTGGACGGGTTATTGACCACCTCCGCCCATGAGATCCATCACTCTGGATCGCCAGAGGAAGAATACAGTAATGCACGACGTAAGCAGGTTAGTGGAGGATACGCCGCAGGGAGGGAATAACTGAGGAGCTCAAGCCGAACGGGAACACACCAAGATAACCTAGGTCAAACCAAAAAAAGCAGGATATCAAAAGCTGTATTAGCATTTCTATTTTCTTATAAACCTGTAATGTGAATGATTTGGTTGTTTACGCACATTTTGCTCTTGGAAATGGAAGTACGGATATAGTACACTTATTACGCTTATTCATTTCAGCTTTAAAGGAAAAGATCCACTCAGATCTAACAATGATGTTGATGGCGGTATTAACATGATCGTTGGAGTGGAGTGTACGGATGAGAGAGCTAGACAGACTAAAAGACTAAAGTGCTGCTGCATCACTCTCCTTAGGTCGAGACAAAGGAAAGGCTCTTGTAAGCAATGCGTGTAAACCGTGAACGTGAAAATACACCAATATTTTGCTGAAAGAAGTTTAAATAAAAAAATCAACTCCGAATTTCAGAATTATGTTAATCATAATGATTAATAATGGATGGATTTTTCCTTTAATACACTGTTAAACACGTATAACACGTATTAAACATGTTAAACAGCGACTACTTCTGAAATTAATCTCTCTGTTGTGCTGACCTATTTATGAATTATTCCATTTTGCACTTGTTCTCTTAAAACCTATGAAAAGGGACCGGTGCGGCACTCAGATTAGCATGATTAATCATTTTACACAAATATTGAGAGTCATGGTGTGCTCAGCGGCAATGGGGGGAGATAAAATCTTTAAATTACCTGGATGTGGGCTGGATCCAAGCTGGTGCCCCAATTAATCCTCCCCGAACGCAATTAGAGCCGGAGCCAGCCAGCTGCGCTCATCACAGCGCAGGCTAGAACAGAGCTTAAAGCCTGGACACGTACACACGAGCAGAGAGCTGACACTAACTAGGCTTCAGCTAGGCTTTCTGAAAACAAAAAGTGAGACATTTAGACACTCGCACACCCGCTTCTGCTATTCGAGCGAGTATGATGCGATCAGACCTTTCGCTGTGTCACATGAAAGGACTGAACACCCCGGCGAGTCGCTACAATGACTGTGAGCGTGTTCAAAAGCACACAATGGGGGACAGACAGGAGGTTATAACACAAGTCTTTGAATCTGTTAAAGCTAAGTCAGGTACTTGCAGCCAAAAAATCTACAGCTGTTGCTGTAAATGTTCATTAAAAACCTATCGACACTGAACAGTACATGAAAGGCAACACATTGCTTAACAACCACCAGCTGGTAAAAAGGCAAAGAAAAAAATGTTTAGTGGCCTTCAAAGTACAGCTAATGAAATTAGCCACTAGATTAAAGTTGTGCTTGGGGAAAATAAACACTAACGCCGGCTCTAATGGTGTAACTATGCATTATATACTACATACTATACACTTGACTATTTAGTACCTTTTCTGTAGAGTAGTAATGCGTCAAACACTAACTAAACGAACAAGACAACCTCCACATGCCAATTTAAATGTTCAAAAAGTCTAGTTTAAATGTCTTGCTTTTAATTTATTTCGGGACTTGTAACCCGAAGGTGAACCTGAAGGTCGTGGGTTCGAGTCTCGGGTCCGGCAGGGATTGTAGGTGGGGGGAG
>JAKKZN010000028.1:2434707-2445724 GCA_033441825.1 Pangasius elongatus
TCCAAACAGAACAGAATGGGACACTGATCAAATAACTTTTACAGTGTTTTTGTACAGTGTGTGTTATGAAATGAAACGTTCTCCTTTGGTTAGTTGCTCAGATGTTTCCTTTTTTTTCCCCCCATGCTGGGGGATATCCTGGAGTAGTCGCTCTCTAGGATGCACTTCATTTTCCTCCTGATCCCTCTCATTTTCCTCCTGATCATCGTTCCTCACAGTGTCCTTTCTCCAGATCTCTCTCTAACTATTACACCTCCCAAAAATACTCAGTCATTGTAGTTAATTGTAATTCTCCGAGCCAGTATTTGGACAGACTACATATTAACCACTTTACTTTCTGCTGAGTGCTCTGCACAAAAAAAGTGGATTCACTGAAGATGATATTTGACTTTAATAAAAAGGCTTTTGTGACTGTGTGTGTGTGTGTGTGTGTGTGTGCGTTGGAGCAGCTGGAGCTGGATTGATTTTTGCAGTGTGTGTATCTGTGTGTGTGGGTTGAAGGGCAGAGGATGTCTCCCATAGAGCCTCATTCACAAAGCCTTACTGATGCGTACACATCCTATCCAGCCTTGGGAACAATGAAACAATGCAGCCATATTAAGTCGTGCATATTACTCTGTGTGTGTGTGTGTGTGTGTGTGTGTGTGTGTGTATGTGTGTGTGAAAGAGAGAGATCTCTCCATGATTCTAACTTTATCTATTTTCTCAATTCTTCCTTCCTCTGCATCAGTGTCTCCCTCCTCCTGTCGTTCTGCCTGCCCGGCTAATACCTCAACACCCACATGCTGGCTCTAAGACACACACACACACACACACACACACACACACACACACACACACACACACACACACACACACACTCTCTCTCTCTCTCTCTCTCTCTCTTGCTATTTCTCTACACAGACTAAATGTTTCCTTAATCCAGTTTATACTATTTGGTCTATTTCTTCCTGAAGTTCTTCCTGTTTCTCTGTGAATCATTTCTTTTGGTGAACTCCTCTTTCATTTGAACTACCCCATTTCCTCCCTACATCTTTACACTAAATCTTTAATCTCATCTATTCCATCTCACCCCATCTGAATCTTGGATATAAATCAGCGGTTTGTTCCAAAACCCTATTTTCTGTGCTAGCTGTGCTCCTCCATCTACCACAACCCTGATCAGGTGCTTACTGAACACAGATGAATCGTTGTCACATGACTCATGCTAACTCCAAACAGTAGTTTATTTACAAGATCTCTTTCTTTCTGTGTAGAAACTGTTGCAGCTGCAGAACTTTAACACCCTCATGGCGGTGGTTGGAGGCCTCAGTAACAGCTCCATCTCCAGGCTCAAAGACACACAGGCCCACATCAGTAACGACACCAACAAGGTGCTACAGACATCGTCACCATACTCATCAATATCGTACTCATAAAAACTTACTATACTTCTACTATCCTACAAGGAAATATTATCCATGCACAGCTGTAAAAATGTTCCTCATGTTCCTCAGTTCTGTGGATAGTTCTTTGCTTCATAAAGTTTTTTATTTGTCAGATTCTGTGTAGATCTTTTACACCCCATCCCCCTGCCAAGAGGGACAAACCAAAGAACCTTTCTCTGCTATTCCTGTCTTCCTTTACTGCCTTTGCATCCTTCTTTTGTTCTTTCCATTTGTCATTCCGATATATTTTTATTTCTTACATTTTTCAACCATTTCTTTTCCTTCCTTCTTTCCTTCATTCCTTCTCTCCTTCTTTGTTCTGCCATCTTTCAATGTCTTGCCTTTCTCCATCATATTTCCTTCCTTCCTTCCTTCATTCCCTCTTTCTTTTTTCTTCCTTATTGTCCTTTGTTGTTCACAGACTTGTAATATATCATATTTTCTGAATTTATGTGTCCTTCCTTCCTTCTTTCCATCATGCTCCAGATCTTTAACAGTCTGCTGGATCTGGTGACATCGTGTGGGAACTACAGCCAATACCGGCGGCGATTCTCAGAGTGTTCAGGTTTCCGGTTCCCGATCCTGGGCGTTCATCTGAAGGATCTGATTGCGGTGCATGTGGCTCTGCCAGATTGGACTGATGATGAGAAAACGCGTGTTAATCTGACCAAGACCCAACAGCTCTACTCCATACTGCATGAGCTGGCATCGGTTCAGACCTCGCCGCCCAACATAGACGCCAACCCCGATCTGCTTAACCTTCTCACGGTGAGACTGTAACTGTGTGTGTCTTTATTGTGCGTGTTTTCAAAGCTGGTCAAGTAATTACATTGCGTTTGTAGCACTCGATACCTACATAAAACTACATAAGGTGACCATTTTCCGATTTTCCACTTTGTTGCATATGCCTGGCTGTATTGCATCAAATATGTTTTACTGTGATGCAATTTAGGATTGTGTGTCTGTTTGTATCTGTGTTAGTTTTGGATTACTTTACAGACGGTTGCAACAGATGCTTTAGTAATACTGTGTGTTCGTCTACATGTGTAGTTGTTTACGTGCGGACGAATGTTTTGTCTGTGTCTATGTTTTAGTAATCAAACAGCTAGCCTTGTCAGTTCCTCTGCAGGTGGCACCAGCGTATGTTTAGCAAAGGAAAATACATGTGTGTGTATGTGTGTGTGTGTAGATACACTCATATATAGGAAAGTGCTGTGTGTACACGAGCCATCTGGGAATTGTGTACTAGGAATGCTGATGCTGTGTGTACACGAAAGTGCTGGGAATTCTGTACTAGGAATGCTGAGAGAATAAAATAGACTGGGAATACAGTAGTACCCATTAGGGCTGGGTAATATGAACATATAACGTAGATATCGTGATAAATTATGCCATGAGAGACTTTTCTGAAATATTGCTGGTATCGCGATATGCATTAAAAGTCTGACTTAGTAGTTTGTCCAAAATTCTACACANTTTTTGCGCTACTGCTGATCAGCTAAGACATGGAATAAACATCTATTTCACTTCAGATGTCTAAAAATGTTTTCCTGAAATATCTGCTACATGGAAACCACATTCAGTTTCTGTTGTGACAGTGAGATTTAGTGTAGTTTATACCTCATTGCTTGTTAATCTTGAATCTGACTGGTCAAAGGGTATGCGTTATTTTAAGTCATAAAATAAAAATCTATAATGAAGTTTGTACTAAAAAAAAAATAGGGTGCCTAAGAATTTTGCACAGTACTGTATATTTGGGGTAAATGAGATGTATGCCATCCTTTTAAGCCTTGTTATCGAGTGTTGCTTCCTTTCGTGTTTTAGGTGTTTATTGACGATACCGGTGCCAGCTCTTTGAATGAAATGGAGATAAAACACTTACTCTGAATCTGAATCAATTTTCTTTCTTTTATCGGCGAGACAAAAACGTCTTGTTTGTGTCTGTCTAAGGATTGAGATTTCCTTCTGTACAGAGTAAGGCAGTGTAGAGGGAGTGTGAATTTGAGGGTAAACAAATGGAAATGGAAAGTTCACTGATCTGAAATGGCACCTTTTCACCCTAGCTTATTTCCTGAAAATGTTTTTTTGTACATTTTTTCCCCTTGTTGAGCAATCAACATTTCTCATGGGAGGAGTCTTGTGTAGATATACGAGCAACAATTCTGGGAATTAGGACTAGAGCAGGTCAGAGAAAGAAGCATTTCAGTCCTCCTGCTTGTGTTGAACTCGCACTTACACACTCACACACACTTACACACTCACACACACTCACACACACTCTGACACCTTACAGCAGTATGTTCAGGAATTCTCCCTGGAAGGAAATGGTGTATACACACTGGAGCATTTTTGAACCGACCCTGCTGAGACCCTAACAAAGTGTTACTAGGGGAAAAGCCTCAACACACACACACACACACACACACACACACACACACAACACCTACTGCTAAGGTAATGGCTATGACTTATGAGACCTGTCTAGACATGCATTCATTTTGTTCCCATTAACCTTTATTCAACAGCGTACACATTCTTCAGACTGACTTTTGTATAAAATAATGATTCTCAAGACACCTACCTGGTCATTTGCCTTCTCCGGCAAATCATTTTGGTCGTGAAATTCACATGCTACCCAAACTGGCCACTATGAGACCTTGTCATGAATAGAAATATATAAGATTTGACTGATAATGCCAGGCGTATCTGCTATGGTATGTGGCATATATATTTGAGATGCACAATATTTAACACATTTAAGAAGCTAAAAAATCTATTGATCAATGTTCGATGAAGTAAATTAACATGGGAAATTAATAATGAAGGAAAAAAAATATCAAGGACAATTATAGGAATTATAGGAATTATATATAGTTATTGGAAAATAATCAATGACCAAATGTGTCGTGATATGGCCCGACATGACACAGAGTTACTGATACCACGATGGATTATTTTCCAATAACAACAGCATGTTCTGAAGTCTTTTATTCCTTTTATACAACAGAAATTCGCCAACTATTACATTTTTTATGAATTAAAAATGACTCATCAGTGAAGAATAGGTCAATGCAAGGTACAACACAAAAATTTGTGTCGAGCAGTCCAATGACTCTTGGGTCTTTCAGGAGCGTCCTGTTAGACTCTTCTGTGGTGGAAATCCTACTGATTCTCACAAAGCACTAACACTGGAGACTCCTTCCATAAACATTACATATCTGCTTAGCCTTAGATTATGTAGCTTGTCCACCATGCAAGTCCTTATGAATGAATTCTTACTTTAGAAATGATAGAGTATTAAAATGAGTGTATTAATATATACATATCTTTTGAATTATGGCTGGGAACCTGCTGTCAGACCTGCTGTAATAGAAAATGAATTGATTCAGCAGTAACGTGGTATAAAGGAAAAGCAACTATTTGGTACAAGAGAAATATCAGCTCATTGTTGCTTTACTTTATTGGTCTAAATTTACTGATGATACCTGTTAAAAAAATTAAAGCCTCACATCCGCTGTTTTCTTATAAGGGACTAAAATTTTTCTGAACGAATTCCCAAATTCTAAGCACAGGTAGTACTTGGTGCAGACATTATTTCCTGTTTGAGTCCAAAATGTTCTTTGTAGAATGCAGCAGCACATTTCGTCCCAGTGTGAATATTAGTCAAAATGGATCACACCATGTACCAACATGTCGCACAAATCTGATATAGGATCGTAGGACAAATTATGGACTTATTAAGTCTTAAGGAACAGTTTTGGTGGGGTGTTTGTGTCTTCCTGGAGAAAGTCAGGTATATGGAGCCACATGTACTGCTGGTGTTGACCTGTATATATAAATAAATTTTCCCTGAATGTATAGGATATGACATTGTGTGTGTGTGTGTGTGTGTGTGTTCGTGTAGGTATCACTGGACCAGTATCATACTGAAGATGAGATATACCAGCTCTCACTACAGAGGGAACCTCGAAGCTCCAAACCAGCTGTGAGTTATGGACACAGAAACTAGTCAGCTGTTAATTTCCACCATTTCTCTTCCCCACTATTCATAACTCTTATGTTAAAATGTTTGTTTTTTTGTGATTGGCTGATCAGAACTCGAACCCCACCCCCAGCCTAGCGAATAAGCGGCCATCGATGGTCGATGAGTGGGCAGCGTCGGTGAAGCCTAAAGCAGATCCTGCTATCATCACCAAACACATCGAGAAGATGGTTGAAGTAAAGTGTTCTTCCATTAATTTTTTTTTAGTTTTGTAGATGGACATTTTTGTCTACTTTAATACACTTCGTATTTCATACAGTGAAATGAAATATTTACCATTTATATAGGATGACAATAAAAATGGCCTAGGAACATCTCTGTAGCTTTAACCTCATTAAAATGGCATATGGAGGCGCTATATCCTCCATCCATCCCAAATAGCCTCGTATTTCCAACTTTAACTAATTCAGCTGGTTTGCCAGCTAACTGCCAGGAAACTAGCGAGCATTTATGACAGGTATCAGAAATTCAAGTCGTATCGTAATATTTAACATCAATCCAAACTTGTCGAAATTTACTATTACTACCAAATCTATTTTTGTCACATTAGCTATGTTAACTAGCCAACTTAGCGTCCAGGTTGTGCAGCAAATGTTTCCAGATTCCGAGCATTATATATATATTAGCATTACATGAACTTAGCATCAGTATGGTAGTACTGATTATTAATCTGTGTAATCGTAATGAACCATCCAGTAGAAGTTAATCATTTAAAAATGACATACATTATGCAGCGTTGTTATATTTAAGTTATATGTAATATGGAAGCACTGGTGTTCTCAGCTATGAGTCGTATTTAACACTTTTCTTTTTATCCTTCTCAAAAAGCATAAAATCGCATTGAATCAGATCATCATCTGACAGTAAACGCATGACTGTTTACATTTATGGCGAATAATCTGTCTTGTTTCCACGGTTGCAGTCTGTCTTCAAGAATTTCGACACAGATGGAGACGGCTATATTTCCCGCGAGGAGTTTGAGAGCATCAGGAATAACTTCCCCTATCTCAGCAAGTTTGGAGAGCTTGATACAAACCAGTGAGTGTGGAAACACTGACCTTTATACTGAAGTGCTGACCTTTAAGCTACTTTTACATTCAGGAACCATTACAGCTCTTGGCTTGTTGTGTCAGTGGGAAACTGACTGTATAATCAAAATCTCTGAGACCAAACACCAAATTTGTTTTGTCTGAGAGTTAGTAATGGTGTGAGTAATGCCAAAATAGACAACACAAAACAAAAAATCTTCCTGTTCTCCATGTCTAAACAAAACCAGGAGGAAAATGTGCGACTCTCACACAGTGTCCAGGCAGCTATAAACAACACAGTCTGGTATTTACAGATTATAGTGTTTTAAGTGAAGTGAAGTGACTTTGTGGCCAAGTGTGGCACACACACAGTAGTGAACACACACACCTGTGAACACACACCCACAGCAGTGGGCAGCCATTTTAGCTGTGGCGCCCGGGGAGCAGTTGGGGGATCGGTGCCTTGCTCAAGGGTCTCACNCGGACCCGAGACTCGAACCCATGACCTTCAGGTTCACCTTCGGGTTACAAGTCCGACTCTCAGACCATTAGGCCACGGCTGCCCCATGGCTACCCTAATGGCTGACATCTGAAGCTATATGAGCAACAAATCTGATAAAATGTCAGCATAGTATTTCATACAAAATGGCACAAAATTTGCCTTGCACTAGACAACCGATCTGTGAAAGGATTATACATATATTGAAAATGTATTTAATGTTGTTTTTATTTTATTTTATGTTTACCGCACACTACTGCAGAATCGTTAAAATAATCCAACATCTAGGTGCATTTTCGTGATTGCCACTGCCAACAAGCAGTTCCAGACTGCACAGCTGATAATGTTAATATACCATCCTGTACTTTTAACCTGAAGTGGTTGAAATGCTTGTTTTCCTGTCCTGGTTATTGGTTGTGGCTGATTAAGCAGTTTATCATAGTCTATTTCTAACATGTTCACACATGTTCAGGTAAAGGTACTCACTGTGTTTTGCCCAGACTCCTTCAAAGTCATTAATGACTGCTTTATAATTTCTCCAGAATCCTTGATGTTCAGAAGGTCACTGTTGTGTAATCCATCCAGACTCATTCACCGTCAGCACTCGTGACTCCTGACTCCCTATTTTATTACTCTCATTTTTCTTTATTCTTCTTTTGTTCTTTTTCCTCGCACCCCTGTTCCTTTTGTAGTTCAAACATTTTCTACTTAATTATCCTTTTTTCTCTCTTACACCTATGTTAAACTGTCACATTCCTCTCTCTGTCTTCTCTCTCTCTCTCTCTCTCAGGGATGGGAAGATCAGCAGGGAAGAGATGATAGATTACTTTATGAAGGCCAGTTCACTGCTGAACTGTAAGATGGGCTTCATACACACGTTCACAGAGACCACTTATGTTAAGCCCACCTTCTGCGAACACTGCGCCGGATTTGTGAGTATCTATCGTACTGTGGGGATGGATGGATAAATGGACTGGAGGACATATTTCTTACCAGATACAGACAATTACTGGCACGTTTAAAAAAAAAAAGATAAACCTTACACACAATTATTCAGATTCCTACAAGAAGTGTGACTATTCTTCTAACAATGATCACATTTACCTGTCACATTTCCTTTACCTGTGGGCTGAATTGATAAAAGAAATCCACATTTACAAACCTACAGATATAAATGAGCTGGAATTAAGAGCCCAAGACTTTTTAAACATTAGATCTTTTAGACATTAGAATCGCAGTGCTGTTATCCTCTCCAGGGAATAGCCTCCACCGAATAATTATTGTAGGGGTTCCAATAATTTTGAAATAAATAAATAAATAAATAAATGCACCACTTGAAAAAACATGGTGTAAAATTTATAATGTACTCTCATATGTTTACACTTCAAATATCGGCGCATGTGTTATTCATTTTAATGAATCTACTTATCTGTGCTCATTTCAGTGAAGTGTGCCAATAATTTTGTTTGTTATTTTGTATGAAAATTGGTCATGTCCCATGCCATGTTAATATATATACTGTATAATTTCATAATATACACGAATCTCAGAAGTATTAGGATATTTCTTCCTCTATCTTTCTCGTGAAAATGCCTTTTTTTCTTCTTTTTTTTTCTTTTTTTACACCATGTATTTGACAGCGCTCCAAATACAGAACCCAAACTCCTCCACACATTCTGCCATTCAGCTGCTCATTCTACACTCTGTGTGTGTGTGTGTGTGTGTGTGTGTGTGTGTGTGTGCATAGGTCAGTTTGTAACTAATTGGCTTGAATTCACCATACTTCACCATTTTTTATGGTAAATGTGTTTTGTATATTTGTTTAGTGAGAGATGTACAAGCGGTTCTACAATGGTATCATGACAAACTTGTGTTTTGTGTTGCTTTGTACTACGCCACCCTGAACACTTTTTTTGTGGGATGAAAAGGTGAGCACGAGGTTGGGAGTGCGCGTTCAAGGTGATCATTTGTGTACGTGCACTGTGTCCGTGTGTGTGTTCTGTACCCTCAGATCTTGCCCCGTGAGTGTGTGTGTGTGTGTGATGCTCTGGTCAGTCCTTTCATCTATTGTTCCCCTGCTGTGATGTGATCGCATCTCTCTTGATCCTGACTCCCCCTTTTCCATTACCATTCTTCCTTTATCTGTTTGTTGCTTTTCTGCTTTTCTTTCCATTCATCCATCACTTTTCTCTTCCAGTGTGTTTCCAAAAAGGAAAATATTTAACTTTTCTTTTTTTTTTTTTCTAGATATGGGGCTTTTATAAGCAAGGATACAAGTGCAAAGGTAAGAACAGACAAAGTACAACATGTAAAAGAATAGCTGGTTTCCAAAGAATTGTTACTCCCTAAATTATATAAGGCCTAACTCTTTTCTCCCTCAGTCTCTCTCTGTGTGTGTGTGTGTGTGTGTGTGTGTGTGTGTGTGTGTGTGTGTGTGTGTGTGTGTGTGTGCCGACACTGTCATGCTCTTTCATTAACGGCAAAGCTTGGTTTCTTCTTTCTCAGAATGGTACGCCTAAAAGTGTGTCACATTTATAATTTTTCAGAGCAGTAGAAGGATCTTAGCTATTTGCAAGCTGTCTGTCAAACAAGGGAGACATAGCAGTAAACAAAAGTAGTGATAATTTTTTTTGTATCATCTACGAAACAAGTTCCTGTTATTGGATTAGATTAGATTCAACTTTATTGTCATTGTTCAAAGTACATGTACTAAGCCAATGAAATGCATTACATGCTATAATTACATTATAGCAGCTATAAACACACCAGGCTCTGTTTTATCTCACTTGAAGTTAATAAGACAAAAACACAGCTTGTCATGTTAGCAAGGAATTGCAAAGTGCAAAGCCCTCCATTTCCCTGTATTAGAAAACCTAAGGTTATAGCTTTATCTATGCCTGATAAGTACTGACAGTGGAGACTCCTTCCAAAAATGCTAAATTAACATCTCGGTACAGAAAACATCACATGGACATGTATAATGTATTACACGTCCATATGAATGAGTTTCAAGTGCATTAATAGAAACCTGTGATTTGAAGTACAGCCAGCACTACTGTCCACGCTGCTGTTATAGAAAACTAATCAACACATTCTGACCAATCAAAATCGAGAATTCAAAAGAACTATGCTATAAAGTGTTGTAAATGCACTCTGGGGAAAGTAAAAATAGACGAAGATTATGATCATGACAATGACAAATTCCTCATCATTCCCAAAAGATATGTTTTTGCAGCAATTTAAGTGTTCCGTTCATATATATATATATGTATTATCTTGCTCTGATTGCTTGAAGAATCAATAACTAGGTTAGCTAGCTAGCGGTGTTTATCTTTTCTCCAAAATAGCTAGTGATATCATTCTATGATCTATGACTCTAAAGTTCAGATAAGCGAGAGAATTATCTTGCTCTCATTACTTGAACAATTCCCAGCCAAGTTAGCTAGCTAGCTATAGCTATATAGCTATATACTATATTTCTCTGAAAAAAAAAATAGCTAACATAGCTATATTAGCTTGATAATTTACATTAGCTTACATATTTGACTAAGTTTGAAAATGACTGTTGTAGCTTGAGTGAATTTACTAGTGTACTAGAAGTTACAGGTCACGTTATATTTTGTAAAGAAAAATGTTTAAAATAATTCAGATGATGATTTTAAAAATAAAATAAAATCAGCCACCATTTTTTCTTTTAATTTGTTACGTGTCTGTATATCTGGATATCTATTCTCTCTACTCATCTGTCACGCTCCCACACCTACAATTTTCTGTCCTGTCTTCAATTTTCACTTTTTTTTGTATAGCTGTATCAGACTGTCCCTCCATCTCCAGACTCATGCTGGTGTCCATCACTTTTGGCGTATGGGTGTCTGTGTGTGTGTGTGTGTGTGTGTGTGTGTGTGAAAGCACATTCCTTTCCCCAGTACTGTTGGACTTTTGACGCACATTTATACGCACATTAGCCCCTCCATTGTTCCCCTGTTCTTCTTTTCCTTCTCATCCTCCATCCATCTCCTCT
>JAKKZN010000028.1:2484820-2495335 GCA_033441825.1 Pangasius elongatus
GTTAGAGGGCGGGTGCTACCTATTTTTGGATAGTTTAGCCTAGTGTATTTAGTTAGTTTTCTTCTGGTGTTTTTTTTCGAGGCGTTATGATAGCTACTTAAAAGACAGCCTAGTATAGTCTTGTTTCGTTATAATCTTTTCTGTGGTACAATTCAAAGAAAAGACTAGCTTCCTGAATATCCCATGTTGTCCAGGTATCTGTAGCCTGTGAATGCAAATCTTCGACACCAGTGTTACTACCAACCCACAATCTTAAATTGTTATTGCTCTTGCTCGAACCCTAGACCTTAACCTCCTGCTGGAATGTAACAAACAGGTTACTTGCCCTTTGTTATAACTCATTCGTATAGCTTATAGCCGATTTCCAGTCCCTGAAATACACACTGTCCTGTACAAATATCAATACACTAGTCAATTCATCATTCATGTCTGTTACAGTTCGTTCTACTTTCTAATGTCTGCTTCAGACAATAGTACATCATGTTCTTGAAAAAGAAAAATTCTAAGAGGGTCTGCATGTGCTGTTACTATTCAGCTGAGAGGTGGGTGGTGTTTTGTTGATAGCCATGGTAAGTTTTTTGAGGACAGAACAAAGCAGAAACTGCAACTTCAGTTTGTGGAATTTGTGGTGAGTGAAGGCAGCACACAAGTGTGTAAACTGAACGTGTGCGTTGTTAAGAGAAATCCCTGAATCATTACCAGGTTAACATTTTATCAGGCAAAGGTCAAAACATGGAAGAACAAGGTATACAAAACTCAGAACACAACATAGAAACATATTAATGAACAATAAATGCATGGTAAGACTTCGCAAGCTGTAAAAATGACTATGACACAACAAAATATAAATAGACAGACTAAACAAGAATTAAACACAGAACAGGTGAACACAGTAGGGTAACAAACAACAAGAGAGGTGTGGAGGACAGGACCAAAACAGAAAGAAAGACACTTGGCGATATAAACATGGCTTTTTTATTACTTGAAGTTTATTGTTATCTTAAATCTTTGATTACAAATGCTGATAAAAGTTACATTTGATTAGACTGATGAAAAATCGTATGATTTCACGATCGATTTCGCTGTACTTCTGTCTAATGAAAAACGAGCCATTTGGGAGTTGTGATAGGGAGCACTGGTATTTTCTAGTATGATGTTTTATACAGGCTTGCTGCTATGAAGAGAACCAGTCAAGCAAACCATGCAGGGAAAGTACCAGCTGCTACATTTTTACATTTAAATTTTTTGACTTTCACATTTGAGTGTCAGCGGTGGAAAAAAAATGATTGGAACTTCACCGCTGGGAATGTGAATGACATTTGAAATGTCAAACAATCCATAATCCCATGAAAAAAGAGTATCTTCTCCAATTTTCTCACAAACATGGAAGATCTATCTCAGGAGTGATCAGGAGGAGGGAATACACACACACACACACACACACACACACACACACACACACACACACACACACACACACACACACACAAAGTCGAGAAAGACTTGTGTAGAAGCACTCATATGGAACTTTACCCTTTTCTTTACGACAGCCAGTCAGCCCTCCTGTCACTCATCCATCTTGTCTATCTTTCTCTTTCTTTCATTCTTTCTTTCTTTCTACTAACAATAAGACTGCTCTTATTAAATTGATTTCAATTGGCACTAAAATAGATTTTAAATGACACTGTTACAACCACAAATAGTATCTTTATAGCTACATATACAGCCTAGTTTTATTGTACTTTTAGCTTTTCCCAGCACACTCATGTAAAATATGACGACACATAGATTACAAGCAAATCAGATATCTTAACCTAGTGAAACAAACCCACTGAAAAAAAAGAAAATCAACATGCCGAAATCTACATCAAGCACCCCAGATATTAATGTAGTGTTCAGCCGTTGTTTTGCCACGCTTTCCAATCACATCGTCATAAAACCTCATTTTGCAGATTTTGTGTAAGGCTCACCTCCATTATTTCTGAAATATCACCATGTACCTCTCTCCAAAATTGCTGTATTTTTGAACAGGACCAGAGAACATGCACTAAAGTGCACTCTGCCTGACAGGGAATAACATCAGTGTACTTAAGTAATTATTGTAGATGTAGTGAAAGTTAATCGAAGTACAGTACACAAAACTTCTAGAGAGACAGGTTAGTTTAGAAATCTTTAAATATAAAAGAAAAATGATATCTAAATCCTTATCCTGGGCTATTTGTTTAAAGTCAGAAAAGGTTTTTTAGAAATAATAATTACAAGACCAACTCAAGGAAGGTTACAAGAATATCTGCAAAACGGCTCGAAAGAAATTAGCATGTGTTAAGCTTTTGTTTTAAAAATGAATGAACAGATGAGACTGGAAATGGAGAAGAAAAATCCAAAGATCACAGTTTCACAATTGCAGTTTAATTATTGGAGTTGTCCAGTGTTAAATCACCTGTTAAATGCCACCTCCACAACAAGCAGTTGGAAAGAGTATCACAGAAATGAACCCACAAAATGCAACAATAATAATGATCATTGGATGTAAAATTTCAATTATGTGTTGTTGTGAGATGAGCCGAAA
Source organism: Pangasius elongatus (assembly GCA_033441825.1). Classification (NCBI taxonomy): domain Eukaryota; kingdom Metazoa; phylum Chordata; class Actinopteri; order Siluriformes; family Pangasiidae; genus Pangasius; species Pangasius elongatus. Next base: position 2,487,390 of record JAKKZN010000028.1, read on the forward strand.
AGCCTACTTTTGCATATCTGGGGATTTTGCATATTTGGGGATTTAGGGCACTTCATGGAAGGTACCAGCTATCCAGTGTAAAATATAGATATATGGAAGATCATTCAATTTTGGAGGCCGTATTGCAGGTCCAGGGTATATTGGGAAGCTTGGCATTCTGAATACTTGACTTGACCAGGAAGTTAGCAATTGACTAGATAGCTAGATAGATCTTCGAACAAGAAAATGGCCCTAATGTATATCTAAATTCAATTCAATTCATTTTTATTTGTATAGCGCTTTTTTACAAAGGAGCTTTACACAAACAAAAGTATAGTGAAGTGTGTGTGTGACGTCTCTGATGAGCAAGCAGGGCGACGGTGGCAAGGAAAAACTCCCTGAGAAGGTGATAGGAAGAAACCTTGAGAGGAACCAGACTCAACAGAGAACCCATCCTCATATGGGTTTACACTGTAGTGTGCATGTGTGTGTGTGTGTGTAAATCAACACACAAATGGTTGCAGGGTCACAAAATCAATATTTTGGAAAAGTCATCTTAGTCTTTGGATCCAAAACCTGTTAAAAACCAGTGGTCTGAATTGAACTCTCCTTCTACAAGTGTCTCAAAACCTTTGGCCTGATTGGAAGGTAGTAAGTTAAAAGATCATTATCATAAGATCAGAACTCATTCTCAGTTGTAAGTAGCTTTGGATAAATCAATAAACGTTATCAGACATTCACCAAATATTAACTAAGGCGTGCTAATACTTTTGAACCTAGTGTTTTGCAGTGAAAAACTTTGTTTAAAACTACAGAACATCCCTACGAAACACATATCTAAACGGCCTTTTCTTATATATTCTGAATGATGCCAATATTTCTGGAACTTCTTGAATGTTTTATTTGACCTGTTGGTTTCTTTTCATTTATTTAATTGTTTGGGAGAGGAGAATGTGGAAGGAGAAAGGAAGTGTGATGTGTGGGAAACAGTTCGAGAGAGGATATTAGCTCAGTTAGATGAGCTCAGTGGTGGATTGATGGTTATCTGATATTTTAAGGTGGAGGAGATTGGCAGGGCTGGGTGGAAAAGATCAGTGTGTGTGTGTGTGTGTGTGTGTGTGTAATTCTATTTCTAATGGAGTTGTGGTGTGAAGTTTAGTTGTCGAAAGAGTGCATGGGGTGTGTGTGTGTGCGTGTGTGTATGTGTGTGGGTGTAAAATGGTAAAGGGAAGAGGCAGATTTGCTGGGTAATTGAGTGTTTAATCCCATCAAAGTCAGAGCTGTGCTGGCCGCCTTTCTGCCTAATCTGAGAGTAATTACATATCCCCCCGACTCCGCCTAATATACACACTCTCACACACTCCATTTGGAGACGCCCTCACACAGCTTCTTGCACAAACACTCACTCTTATATGTACAGTGGCTTGCATAAATATTCACCCCCCCTTGAACTTTTCCACATCACAACCTGGGACAAAAATGGAATTAAGGTCATGAGTGTACGCAAAATATATAAGGTTTATATGATAACGTATTGTTTAGCTGATATAAACAAAAATCTTATTTTAATTGTTAGTAAATAACTGAATTTCATGGTCTTAAAACAGTATGCAAATGTACATGGACAGTACTGTTAAATGTAAAGTCCAGAGAAGCCATACAAAACAAATGAGAATGTATGAAAATTAAAAACTTGTTTTTAATCGTTGTTCATCTTCAGTGTATACACACAATACCCACAAGACCGTGGAGATGCTTTGTTTTTGCACATCTCCTACTATTAAAGGTAAGAAATGATCCGAGACAACAACAAAGAAACAATAAATGGACACCCTCCAAGAGAGTAAGGCAAATGATCTCATTCTGTTATAAGATTTATATTTATATTAAAAGAAAAATGAATATGGCATAACCACAACCCTGCCTAGAAGATACCTAGAAGGTATCCTGAGACCGCCATCCCTACAGTGAAGCATGGTGGTGGTAGCATCATGTTGAGAGTTAACTCTTGGCCTGTTGGTTTGTAAATAATTTTGCTTCATATTATGGGCTATTTGGTGTATATTCATAAAAAGAAGCCATCCCAATTACATCCATTTCAGTTCCACATTGTGTGGAAACGTTCAAGTGGGTTGGATGCTTGCTTGAATAGGTTCACTATAAGCAGTGTCAGATGAGAGGCATACATTCGTTCTGGGGTGCGATGAGCCGACGTTGTCTGCGCTGTTGTGAGAAAGCTTCAGGAACGATGTCACACTGCTTTGAGTCTTACTACTTGTGCTACTCTTTGGTCTTGTCGGTTCTTTTGCTGCTAGCATTAAAATATTCACACTTGCTACAGAGTGCCAGGTCATTGTGCCATAGAGTAAAGACTACACACACACACACACACACACACACACACACACACACACACACAAGCTCCCCACTTATCTCCACTTATGAAGCACACCGAAGCCCACCTACACACAACGTCAACCTGTGAGGCACAGAACCAAGTTGGCACATCAACCTTTAGACTGAGGAGTAAAAATGAGGAGAATAGCCTGTGACCTGTACAAATGAGGGCCTCTTGATGATGGTGCTAAATCACTGCAGTAGGTCCGGTCCTTCTGTAAATCAGAGCTCTAGTGAGGGGGCATTTTTAAGAAAAGAGAAGACACTAAAAGCCAAGCGCTCGGCCAATAAATAATATGTTAATGGTGATAGCTTTATTTCTGTATGCTGCCATCAGTCAAGCGGAATAAATGGCAAATAAAATAAAGAGAAAATGTGTGTGTGTGGGTGAGAGAGAGAGAGAGAGAGAGAGAGAGAGTCTATGTTGGTGTGCTTGTTTTAGTGCACTTAAACCAGTTTGTTTGTGAGGATGTAACTGTCTTTGTGGCTTCTGTCACGCCATTGATGAGACCTTGGACTCCTCGCTATGACAGCATTGTCGCCTTCAGCTGGCTCACGTACTGGTCTTGTCACTTCAATCTAAAACCTGAGACAGGGTGGAGGGCAACAGAGCTCTGAGAGAAAAGGTCACATCTGAAAAAGAGAGATTTTATGAGGGCACAGAGGAAGAGAAGGTCTTTATGTTGACTTCCGACCAGTGGGTCACTACATGTCAAATCGCCTGAGGGAGGATGTTTCAGGGCCGGGCAACATCATGATAATATTCAGGAGGTAACTGCAGTGTACTAGTGTATATAGTATAAGTCTATGATATTCATTTAACATGCAAATTGTGTCAAATTGTTGATGGATTCAAAAGGTTCTAAGGTTCTCATTCGCTAAACACCAGTAAGAGAGTCCTTTAATTTTATATAAATATGTGGAAAGCTAGTTTTAAATGCTACAGCTCCTAAATCTTAAACCGCAGCACTGTTTAATTCTTGATCCTGATTTGTCAGAAAGTAATTTTTGAGCATTTATGGACGGAGTCTCCAGTGTCTGAGTTTTGTAACATTTCAGTACGTTTTTTTGGTCTTATTAACTTCAAGAGACAGAAAAACATAGAGGTTGGTGAGGTAACGACTGTTTACGGCTGCTTTAAGATGACAGGAAATTCTTTACCATTAAATATAACTATAAATGGCTAAAAAGTATGTTGTCATTCATTAATAAATTAAAAATTGTAGTCATGGACAAATTACTTTGGTTTAAGAGAAATAAAACACTTTGGTACATGCGTTATTGGAAAATAATCAACTTCGGGTGGTCACGGTAACTCGGTTTCTTGGTATCTAGTTGAAATAGTAAGCCAGGTAAACAAATTATTAAGGAAATTATATTATGTATCGTATAATTTTTATTTATTTATTGATCATGCTGCTGCTTGTTTTGCATTTTGGGGCCATGGTCATATTTCATACCTTTATATTTTGATTAAATGAGACACACAGCATCCTTCTTCCTGGCATCTGTATTACTGAGACCCACAGAAAATTCATTCAAATGTTGAATCAACTACATCGTAAACTCACACTCGTGCTTCTGTTTAAAAATCGGGTGAAGCTTAGGTCTCAGCCTAGCGACGAGGAGTTTTAATCCGAGTATCTGTGACCCTGTTAGCAGCCCACGGATCGTCAGAGCAGAGCTGGAGCCATCACTGTGACACTGACATTTTCACACAGCGCTGCTTTATGAGACTGACAGGCCAGAGCTCTGCTATGATGGATTACAGTCAGCTCTCTCTCTCTTTTTCTCTTTGTGTGTGTGAGTGTGTGAGTGTGTGTGTGTGCAGGCCATCATAGAGAAGCTTGGAATATTGCAATGCTACAGAACTGACAAGGAAGGCCCTGCAGGACCTGAGAAGAAAACATGAAAGAAAATGGTGGGGAAATTGTAGGAAATGGTGACCGATCACATGTATCTGTGGTAGATGTTGCTGTGGCTAAATTCTGCAAAACAGACAAAATAATATGCACTGACATGTAGGTATAGTATGCAAACTCTGTGATATACCTGTCAATCAAATTCACTTGTAGATGCAGTTTCCTTGGAAACTTGGAAGTTTTCAACTGACTGGTTCACTTTTGGAGCTTATTTTTTTTTTACAGCTACTGGCTTCACAGTTTACTGTATGTAGTATGCATATGTAATAAAATAAAATTATAAAAGACAAATGTAAATCCTGAAGTATTCAAATTTAGGCAGTATTAGGGGGAAACCGAGGATGAAATTGAGATTGAGATTGGAGAGGCTGGTAAGGAAATGTATGTTTATGGATTTTTTTAACATTTAAGATGGAAGGAGTCTCTAGTGTCAGAGCTTTGTAACAGTCAGAACACTGGTTACTTGGTAACATGACAAGCTGTGTTTTTTGGTATTTGGATATCAAGAAACAGAACAAAGAGAAGCTGATGAGGGAATAAGCTATTATGAGTAAGTAAGAACAGGATCTAAGAACTAACTTTAACCAGCCAATGCATCTTAACCAACGATGCATCAATTCATGGCAAGGTGTACCTCAATTACTACCACAGTCACATATGCACACAAAGAAATTTAAATGCAGTGGGATGCTGCAGACTGAAAATTGAACAAAGATGCCAGTAAAACATGGCTCAGACAGTAGTTCTCTCATTTCTCAGTGAAGTCGACTTTAATTGAGATACTGGGATGTATGTAGCCTTGTGCTGGCATACCACCCCCTACAAATCATTTTTTCCACCACCATCTGTATCTGTAAATGACACTTGGCATACAAAATTCATCAAATATATTCTGGTTTTGTGGGCAAATTTCACTGTTTAGTATGCAGACAGTGGAGTAAAACACTGTCACTGCTAGATTCCTTCAAGCACAGTAAAAAAAAAAGGGAAGGAGAAGATTCTGAGTGATCCTTGCTATGCCCAGTGCATGCCTTACACTACTATGCGGACTGGAAAGTGGTGATTCGATTATCAGGTCAATTGTGAATCCGTTAAAGCGGAAAGATCTGCAGTGCTCCCCTGTCTGTACAAAGGTTGGAACATTTGGTGGTGGATGCCCTTCGCCTTGGCTTACAGACAGACTGGACCCTTGCTGTGACATGCCTCAGGCATCTCCGTCTCCTCCTCATAGGTCGTACTTGGAGGCATGCCTCTCCAGAAGGTCTGCTCTGCAGCTACCTTGGTGACACCATGTAGGTTCTCCAGATTCTACAAGGTTAACATCACCCTTCCCAGTGGCGTGTGTGTGGTATATCCATGAACCTTTCCAGTCAGTCCTCAGGTGAGTTGATGCCTTGTGACACTTTGGTATCAATAATCTAGATGTTAAAACAACTCCCCTGGTGGCTAGAAAGGGTGGAATAGAATGCTAGTTGCCTCTGTAACTGTGTTTCTTTGAACACTGGATAACATCCAGAGTTCCCTGTCACTCAAACCTAAAAATGAACTTGGATGAAGTTTCCATTGATGAAGATTCCACTGATGAGAGGTCTTGATGTGTGTGTGTGTGTGTGTATGCCAAACAAAAAGGTATCCTGCTGTGAAAACACTACCCCTGGTGGTTCACAGAACAGTGTTATATATGTAACCTAATGTTCTCTGAACACTGGATAACCTCCAGGGTTCCCTGTCACGCTGATCCAGCACTGACCTGCCAGAGGAACCTGGTGAGAAGGTTCCAGGGACAGATAACCATCGATAATGGGATTTTTAATTTTTTTGCAAAATACTATGTCACACGGTCACCACATGACTTTGTTCACATGAAAGTATCCAGGTGTTAAAACACTGTTTTCACCTCAAAGTTGATTGCGTTGTTTTATTCTTTGTCATATTATCTGTCAGGAACAATTCACCTCCACACCATCAGAGGACCCCATCTGCTAAATACAAGAATTCAAGCAAACATTCACACAATACGAAGTCTTGCCAATATTTCGTGTTCACATTCTGAGATTTTTAGTTTTTAAACCGAATTGCCATTCTGTGTTTAGACGCATGCTTTGTTTTACCATTTGGATTTGCCCCGCTGTCTTGTTGTTTTGTGGATTTTCTGTGTTTTATTTTTATTATTTTTATATGAGATTGGATACTGTTCTGGATTTTCTAATAAACCTTACTCACATGGATTCTCAAACATTTCCTGAGTCCTGTCCATTACATTCCTCTTTATACAACAGCAATTTACCAAAGATTGCAAATTTAAAAAGAATGACATCATACTTTTTTTTTATCCAGAAATCAACACCTTCTGACTGATCAGATTTGTGAATTCAACAGCGCTGTGATATAAACGTTTGCATCTTTCAAGAGATTTTGTCTATAGTAGTGGAGTGCCCAATGCAAAGCACAGATGGATGCCACTTACTATATGCATTAGGCTACACACATATATGGTTCAAGCTTGCTAATGGTTCGCTATTTGTAGTAATGTTGAGACAGAAAGAGAGAAAATGTCGGAAAATCCCTTTCCTAATGGTATGCTTGCTAGTTTGTATTCCAGAGCTCTTAACAGCCCAGCTAAGTGTTTGAGTGTGTGTGAATCCCATATGGCATTTTTATGCCCTAATGGTACAAATGTTAGTAAATCCAATCAGGTCTAGCAAATCTAGCAAGTGACTCATGTACCGCATGGCTGATGTGACGTCTCTGACACTTCAGAGAGAGGTATGCTGCAAAAGTGAGAAAATCTGAAGGTGAGACAAAAGTGTGTGTAAAGTGGGACCTTTTAATGTCTCTGTATGAACACTATCCATACACGGAACATGCTTCACAACACAGCAGTAACCAAAATATTGAAATTCTTCTGGCGATGCAAAAATACGAACCACTAAATAATTACAATAATTAGGCTCTGAACTAATTATAGCGTGCAGAAGATTATATACCTGAAATTATATAGGATTGACTCTAGAGTATATAGTCTGACGAATACATGAAACTAGTCATGAAAAAATTGCATTTAATTCCAATTCCACTGCAGTACATGTGCATCAAAGATATTTTTACAGTATGTATCTAATTACAAACTGAACTAATTAAGCCTAAGTCTATAAGGTTGGTGCTTCAGTTCCCGCCTCCGCCCAGTGTGTACAGAGTTTGCATCTTCTCCCCAAGGATGGCCCCATGCTACCTAACAACTTGTTCAATGTGTGACATTCACAGTTTGAGGAAATCACACTTGGCTAGCAAGGCTTTAGAATATCTTTAACCACACTTACAATTTGTTAAACTGGCTCCTTACCCAACATTAGCTTCGCAGGAAGATAGCCTAGCACGATTAAAAAGTAAAGAAAAACATTTCCTTATTGTTATTATTGACCAGGTACCAGCTAGAAGGAAACGGTTTCTGAATTACAGCTAATAATGGCAACATAGACAAGTTATTTTTAACAGTAAGATGAGAAGAAAATCTCAACCATTTATCGATCAAATGAGTGAAATAATAAGGAGGCTGCCTTGCTCCAAGTGTTCCAGGGGTAGGCTCCAGATCCACTGCAACCGTGACCAGGATAAAGCACATACCGGAGATGAATAAATGAATAAGGA
>JAKKZN010000028.1:2592660-2608362 GCA_033441825.1 Pangasius elongatus
TAGGGATAGGTGGAGAGTGATGATTCGCTGTGGAGACCCCTGAAGGGAAAAGCCGAAAGAAGAAGAAGAAGAAGATCTGTTTCATTCTCCTGCTTAAAGGCATACTGAAATATCATTGTTATAGCACAGAAGAAGATTAAAGATCCGATATAATGTTTACACATGTCTAGACTTGGTTTAATCATTGAATTTTAAAGATATCTTTGATAAGACTGGTTTTCATTTGCTTTTTGCAATGGCTTTCACTACATTATCTGTTTCAGGCTTCTGTTTCTATGTTTTTTTCTGGCCCTGAAATAGGCTTAGCCCCAAACTGGAAAAGAGCTGCTTGTTTCCCTGAAAGGTGTCTCTTGAGGCATGTCTCACTGAGGTCCGACAGAGGTGGTTGTAGACAATTTTGTCGAAGTCAAAGGCTTGCTAATGTTTTCCTTGCCATTGCTATATAGTTAACAAGCAACAGTGGGCTGTCAACATTACAAACTGCACCTTTGTTGAATAGTGTTAAATCTGAATGAACTCTAGCATTCTTTTGTGTTAAGACATATAAATTGTTAGTTCACCAGCGAACGTTTTGCGGTGGAGTGCTTTGAATCAGCAGTGCGACATTTTTCCTCCAAAATGTCAAACATTCTTTTAAACATCATGCTCAGAAAGCCTGATTTCATGGTGTTTGATGTTCAGAAAAGATTAATTTGTGTGGTGTATACAGATTGTGAGCGGTGCTTGGAGCATGAAATGCTGAGATGAAATGGCAGTGACATATCAATATCCACATTATAGGCTGCCATGAAGTATTTCGAATGCTCCCCAAAGCTTTGCTTAGAAGTGAATTCCAATGACATTTTGAAGCAAACACAACAGCACCGACGTGCAGCACACTTTCTACCCCATTTCCTAACGCCGAGCTATAGCTCAGCTTCGGGCCAACAACTGTTTTGCTGTTTTACAGAGTATATTCGCTGAAATCTCTGAAGGATGTTTCCAAATCTGCTGATGCGTGCTGAGATAACTTGTAATAAGTGCAAATTTCCCCCATTTGAATAATTGTTTGAGAACCTCTGTTGCAGCGACGGCTCGCTACAAGCTGTGAGTGGATTTTAAGGTCTTTCGTCTCCACTTATCCTGAAATGCATTAAATTCGCACAATGTCTCTGAATACTAATGAAGTTCAGGGCCATGACTTTTCTTCCAAATCATCTCTTTTCCTGCGCAGCGTCTCATTTGTGGTATGGTCACATTTTTTAAAGACCTTTATTCCCATCAGATGAAATGGCTTTTTGCTGTTTCAGGTGTCTGCCTGAAAGACTATATCGCAGATCCTGTAGCCGTATGAGTCATTTATAGTACGCCTATAAGCCTACTGAGCTGATTTGACCGAGCAGATTAAATATTTGTGTGTCTGTGTGTATGCCACAACCTTTCAGGAATAAGGTTACGAGACACTGGTAGATAAAGATGATGTCCCACGTATTGGATGGCGTTAGTCAGCAAGTTTCAGGTTATGGATCATGCTGTGGCATTGGCCTTAAAGGGACCATCAGTTCGGTTTTAATGTGTTAGTTCTACAGAGGTCACATGACAGATTTCCTATAAGGGTTTTGTCCTGCATGGTTGTAAATGGCATAATGTTATACTAGTCTTTGATCACGTAACTGTAATTTTAAAAAAAAAATCAGTTATAATCAGTATAATGTAATAATATATCTGTAAATTAGCTAGTTATGTAACTTTATTAGGGGTCTAATGCAATGCTACTCTATATCCGTATCTGTATTGGGATTTAAACCCAAAGTGGGCGTGGCCACTTTTTCATGAAATATGAATCCTTCGAGATATGCGCTAAAATATATAGCGTAATTTAAACCAGCGCAGCCCTGACCAGGCAGTTACTAAGGATGACAGAATGAATGCTGTACGTTCGTGTTAATAAGTGTGGTCTGTGTACTGTGAGCTTCATATCGGGCCACTTGCTCACGCGGTTATCTGACAAGTTATCTGACATTATCTACGCTCACGAATATTGCGATCAATTATGTAGAATCGAGGAAGCCAGAATTAATCATGAAGCCTTTAGTGCGCACTAAAATATTGTTCTGAGATGAGAACTGCCATGTCTGTTTCCATCAGATTGGCCCGGGGATAAACTAATTCCCAAAGCATTATCACTATGACTTTGGCCTTGAACCATTAGACGTGTCTCATTGTGGGATTCACTATGACCCAGCCATGGCCCTGTTGGCCCAGACAGTAGAGGTGTGACTCCTAAGATTTCAGCTTGGTAAAGTAGGAAAGCCAAGCTTCTAAGCTGACAGTAATCCTCCATTCTTCACCAAAGCAAGACTGTGCTTCATTATTTCTCTGCTCCGTCTCACTTTTCACGGGTAGAAAGGGCTTTAGAGGAGGATTTTTTCCCACCTTATTCTCTGATATGTAGGCAGACTTGTAAAATCGGGGTACAGCCCAACCCTCCAATAATACTTCCTCCAATCCTTTGTGAGAGATCTAGATCAGATGGATAAGCTGTCATCACGTCAACATGACACCTACGTAAGCACTTCATAACAACTGCCATAAACCTACATAGACATTTATGCGGACTTAGTTGACTAGCTATCATAAAAGCAACATCTGTCCATTTTGATGTCAAGTTGGCATACCATCTATGCCATCATGTCAACATGATACCTACATAACCTCTTCATGACAACTGATATAAGCCTACATAGAAATTTATATAGGTTTATTTCAACAACCTTCAACTGTCATATAAGCAGTGTTTGTCAGTTTTAATGACAAGTTGACATAACACCTATGTTAATTAACAGTAATGTTGACATAAATGTTATGTTAGCATGACACCTACATAAGTGCTTCATAACAGCTGACATAAACCTACACTGCCATCTACTCAGGCTTATTTCAAAAGTCATTAGCTGTCATGAAGTCATAAAGCTGACATAAGTGTCATCATGGCATAAGTGTTATGTCAACTTGACACCTACATTAAGGCTTCATGACAACTTACATATACATACATACTGTCATACTACATGCTACATATTGTCAGCTGTCATAAAGACAGCGTTTGTCAATTTTGATGTCAGGGTGATATAACACCCTTGTCAAGCAACGCAGTGATATTAAGATAAGGGTTGCATTCATGTAAAGCATCATGACAACTGACTGTAGCTCAGTATAGTTCAGGTATGATGATGTGATGATGTGTTGAGCAAAGCACAAAAACATGATTATGATGCATTATGAATGCTTATTTGTGTTGTTATGAAGTGCTTATGTAGCCCTATGAACACTGCCCTTAGATAGGTGATGTATTACCACACAGTTTCTATTCATGTTTGAAGATGTTCTAATACATAGTTTGAGAAAAAAATAAATAAATGCACCTCTAAGTACTATAAGGTCATAGTGCTGACTTTATGTACAGCTGAATTTGCACACTTAACTAAAGGCTTTCAGGATGGATGGGTTTAAGACATCAGAACAATTTTCTTGGTGCTCGTATGGCTCTGTGGGGTTCTCAGGACTCTAGTAACAGCAATACACACACAATTTCTCAGCCTCATTACACCTCACAACTACAATGCTGCAGGTTTAATTATTTATTTACTTTTAAATAAAATGAAATAGCTTTTTAGTACTTTGGAAGCTCAAATTCAGAAATAATGTGTGATTACACGTATTTATTTATATCACCTGATTGATTAGAGGGTGTTAATTAATTTTCTATAACAGCAGCTCAGGTTGAAATCTCAAATCTCAGGTATATATTTATGTTCTAATATGTCATCATTTCTATAGTAACAGCTCATGGAGGTAGCTTTTAAGGAAGGAGTCTCCAGTGTCAGTGAAAGTCTTCAAGATAGAGGAGTTTGTTTTATTTTGTCTCACAGACTTAAGAAAGAGATGCTAGTGATGGAACGACTCTTTATATGTGTTATATCACGTAATTGATAACTTGCAGACATTCCACAACATTAAATGTAACTCTAAACAGTTCAAAAGCATGATATTGATTGATAAATTAAAAATTATAACCAGCGACAAATTGCCGTGGCATGAAAAGAATAAAACACTCGGATTGTGCTGTCATGAGAAAAATAATCCACTTCGGATTAGCGATGGTCATGTCAATGTTTTGTGTCGTGCCACATCAGACCATCCCACTGGCATTTTTCCCTCACACAAGATCTACTCTAAAGGGTTTTCAAGAGAAGTTGAGAAATCCACAACTGGTTATTTTTGACAATATGCATGTACACATCTATATAGAGTTGAACTGATTGTGTCTGATTAAGGGATCTCTAGTATAAGGAGCCATTCATGTTTCTTTCTTGATGGACTGATGTGCTTAAAAGCTCGTGCTGAGTCTTTTTTCATCTGCTGAATCCAGTCAGAGATACTGGATACTGTAGGCTATTGATCTGAAGTAGGTTCCTCTCTGTAAAGCACAGACACAGAGGCCTACCAGTGTGTTCTCAGTCACTCACAAAGGTTACGTTTGAGCAAAACAAGACTTTCCATCATAGATAGAGCTGGAAATGTAGAACAAAAAATGCATCCAGTGTGAATCTGATGAGCATTAAATGAATATTTCTGCTTCATGTGTTCTAGACTTGTGACATTCTGCGTTCATTTTTCATGCCGATTCGCTGTGGAGCTGAAAGTGAATCCAAGAGGGATACGTTTTATTTGTTTTCATCTTCTTTAAGGTGAGGTCAGCTTTAGAAACCGTATACCTGCTCTTTCGTGAGATTTTATCATGTTGCTATAGGATTCTTCACATATAATCTTCACTTCTTGCCCACTGGGCACTACACAGCTTTCAAAATCCCAGAATCGCTGTACTTCTCACACTACATGACATTTATCGTTTGTGATGTGTTGTCTTGTTGACATAGCGATGCGCAGTCGATGCTCACACATTACACAATCTATCACCTGGAGAGAACTCTGTCAAAGAGTGTCTGATCTCCGTGTCCCCGCGCTTCATGAAAATAAACGCAAGAACAGGAAAATCTGGACAAATATCATGCAGTATGTATGTAGACTTTCCTGGGATAGACCTGTGGAGTGCTTGTGAAAGCTGTGGTAACATTTTACAGCACATTTATTACACATTTTATGAGGGGAGGATTGATTTAGATCAGGTTTCGGTAAGCCCTTTAGCCTCAGATTCCTGTTCTTGGCTGACAGGACTGGAACCTGATGTGGCCTTTTACTGTTGTAGCCAATCCACCACATGATGAAGTGAAGTGAAGTGAAGTGAAGTGAAGTGACTTTGTGGCCAAGTATGGTGACCCATACTCGGAATTTGTTCTCTGTATTTAACCCATCCAAGTGCACACACACAGTAGTGAACACACACACCCGTGAACACACACCCGGAGCAGTGGGCAGCCATTTTAGCTGCGGCACCCAGGGAGCAATTGGGGGATCGGTGCCTTGCTCAAGGGTCTCACCTCAGTCATGGTATTGACATACTGCAATCCCTGCCGGACCCGAGACTCGAACCCACGACCTTCGGGTTACAAGGCCGACTCTCAGACCATTAGGCCACGACTGCCCCCATGATTTGACATAGTGTATGTTATGAGATGCTGTTCTGCTCACCACGGTTGTATAGAGTGGTTATTTGAGTTACAGTAGCTGTCCTGTCAGTCTGGCCATTCTCCTCTGACCTCTCTGCTCAACAAGGGGTTTCCACCCTTCCGCCTCAAAGTTTGACGTATTGAATGTTTTGAGATGCTGTTCTGCTCACCACGGTTGTAAAGAGTGATTATTTCAGTTACGATATCCTTCCTGTCAGCTTGAACCAGATTGGCCATTCTCATCTGACCTTTCTCATCAGGAAGGAGTTTCCACCTGCAGAACAAAATAAATAAATAAAAACAACCCTTTTTGGGGTGAATTTTTGTTTCATTCCTTATTTAGTTCTCCCACTGTCCTCAGGGTAATGCTGCCTTTTCATTTGTGCGTGTGTGTGTGTGTGTGTGTGTGTGTGTGTGTGTGTGTAAAAAATATGAATTTGTATGATATTAGTTGTGCATACCAACATATCAGAGCTATCCCTGGGGTATATGGTGTGTGTGTGTCAACTCTCTAGTATATAAATACAGTAACTGTCTATAGCTATGACAGTTTCACTTTACCACCTCACACACACACACAGCTTATGCGAGTCAGGTATAGAAAAACCTATTCTAAAATGTCCTCTAGACCTTGCCCTATGATTCCCCATGGACTTCATAAATGTTTCTTACCTTCTGTTCCTCAGACTGGATGTTAATATCACTGTCGTGTTTAGTCGCCATTATTGTCTTATGTATTTGATAAGCAGGATTCATAATAATCATATAAACAGTTATTCTCGGCAGTAAAGATTAACAGCGTTATCCATTGTGCCAAGAAAATGAATGTCTTTTATTGATTTTTATTTTATATTCAAGCTTTGAGATAATCACAGGCGAATAAATAAAGCGCTGAAATAAAAAAGTGTTGGCGCAGACAACCTTAAACTGTATTTTTGAGGTTTTTTCAGACAGATTTTTGACTTCAAAATTCTTTAAAATATTTTCCTATTAATCTAGAAGAACGTCAGCTCTCATGTATAGATTGAAAAAAAATCACTTTAAAAAATGTAAATAGGTAAAAGTGATCTTTGTCTAGTTTTTTGTTTTCTAAAAGGCAAACTGAGATCCATGTCAAATCCATCATTTAATCATTTAACTCCCCTTCATCCCAGGATTAATTAATTAAACCACCAATATGTACAAGGTTGGAATCCAAATTGCTTGTTATTCACTATGTATGCTCAGTATATAAGGTATAGCCATCCATCTGTGGCTGAGAGCTATGGTAGCAGAATTGTGTGCTGCACATGTCTCAGAGAAAGCACTTGTTAGCCTTCACCCTCGCTGGTTGGTATCTGTTGTGTGAGAGGGGAGAGCTAGCTGGTGGGTGGCCAAATTGAGGACAAAAATGGGGAGAAAAAAAATAGAGAAATATGTGTTTATTCTCAAAAGATGTCTGATCTGGTCAGAGTCTATGGCACTAGTCAAAAGTAGTACCATGACTTGCAACCACTAAACAAAACATAACTAATCAAATTGTTTAATTTATGGCCATGAAAACATTAAACATTAATGGCAAAGCATGTTAGGTGCTTATCTGGATCTTTGTGAGCAAGGAATTTTATGTAACTGGTACTCAACCTCTTCCTTGGACACTATCTGTGGTGGTAGTGAAGGCTTGTTGGATGTGTACTCACTGATAGGTCATCGGATTCACCTGTACTAATGAGGTGAAATCCCAGCCAAATGCACTGACTCTAGTTTGGCAGGAAGTTATGGATTTGTTTACAGGGGTATCATGCCTTTAATGCATACCTTCACTGACTGGGTTACGTGCCTTTTAAAGATGCAGTGATTATTCTCATCCAAGGTTAGAGATTTGGCATTAGGATACAGTGCAGGGCTGTAGAATTTAGTGAGCCTATCATTTTTCAGACAGAATGTTAATAAGTAGCAGCGCTACACTGTGTTTCATCACCATCATAAATTGCAAAAGGTGAAAACTGAGTCACCCTACCCAGTCAGCCAATCATGCAGAAGCAACTGTCAGGCTGGTTTGAGTATTTCAGAAACTGCAGATGTCCTGGGATTTGAATATTTATCCAGCCATTGACTCAAAAGGGTTGCAGCTGATACTCGGTGGCCATCTATGAAAATTTTCTCAAGTTTGTGGATGTGGATGTGTGGACACATAATGTTGCAGCCCATCAACCTCAAGGTTCAACTCGTGCATTCTGAGATGCTTTTCTGCTCCCCACAGCTGTGAAGTCTGGTTCACAAATTTTATTGCCTTGAAGCTTATTGTCTTTCACTGGTCAGAACTCCCTACCATGCACCTCCTGTTATCCTTACGAGCTGAAGTATGACATCTGAGTAAGCTAGTAAGATTTATTACTGAAAAATATGGCAAAGGAGTCAAATGGGAGATGAGCCAGTCGACATAATGATGTGCGCAAGTTTCGTGAACTCACTAATATTAACGCACAACACAGAATGGCGTGGGAAACAAAAAACCTCCAGTGAGCAGTGGCTCCTGCAGAGGAGAATGGCCAGACTGGTTTGAGCTGACAGGAAGGCTACGGGAGCTCAATAACCATTCTTTACAACCACGGTGAGCAGAAAAGCATCTCGGAAATTACAATATGTAGACGCACGAGGAGGATGGACTACAACAGCAGAAAACCATGTCGAGTTCCACTCCGGTCAGCCAAAGAACAGGAATCTGAGGAGATTGAAGATTGAAGAAATCTGGATCATCTGGACAATGTCCTCTAGCAATGACATTAAACCTTCAGTGTTTATGGACTCATGATCCATTAGTCAGAGGAAACTAGAACTGTCCTTTAAAGAGGAAGTGGGCTGTATGTCTGCTTCTCATCATCCATGCTAATTAGGCTTTTAGCTCCTGCAGTGCATCACACCCGGCCGAAACTCCTAAACTGCCACAGAGCTCACAAGACTACAGTGACTCAGTGTTTGGGAAAGGGCATGAACTTGTTTTCCACTACACTCTCTCTCTTTTTCTCTCTCTCTCTCTCTCTCTCTGTCATATACACACTCATGGGATGACTTTCAAGTCTGACATGACCTCGAGGGCTCAGATTCTGTGTCTGTGTGTGAGCGGAGGAGTGAATTGTACAGAGAATCATGTTGAAATGAAGGTTATGTGTGCGACACCTGGGTTATTAACCTTCTCGACTTGGGGTATGAGGCAGTTGTTCATGTTAAAGCATAGCATTCAGTACCTATATAAGGAACAAACAAAGCACAATAGGGTGAAGGCAGTTATTAGAGAAAGTGCAGGAATGAGTGTTTATAGCTGCTATAAGGTAAGTGATAACTAACCTGGGCATTTCACAATATGAAATGTAACTGTCTCATTTGTTAATAAATAACGAAAATAATTGTTGGCAGAGAAAATTGCTGTAAGAGAAATAAAATATTATGGGATGTCCTGTTATAGAAAAATAATCAACTTCAGTGTTGTAACAGTAATCCTTTTCACCTCACAACGTATCACAGCATCCACATTGTTGATTATTTTTCTCTAATGGCACACCCCACGTTTTATTCCTTACTTATGTTGGATTTATGTTGTTGATTCATACATAGATGATGTAAAGATTATTTTTATACCTTTATATATATATAAAAGGTGGTGCAGAAATGAGGCAGTGTGACTGTGTGTGCATGTGAAAAGAGAGAGAGAGAGAGAGAGAGAGTGTGTGTGTGTGTGTGTGTGTGTGTGTGTGTGTGTGCGTGTGTGTTTAACAGAGAGATTGAAAGACT
The DNA here is from genome assembly GCA_033441825.1 of Pangasius elongatus. Lineage (NCBI taxonomy): Eukaryota > Metazoa > Chordata > Actinopteri > Siluriformes > Pangasiidae > Pangasius > Pangasius elongatus. The sequence continues at coordinate 2,602,041 of JAKKZN010000028.1, forward strand.
GAAAGCAAGAAGAGAAGTTTTTGCCTTCTCCACGGTTGGTGCCAATGCCCAGCCTGTCTGTTTGGTGTCTTGGGATTCTAAAAATACTCTAAAGGCATTTTTCTTTCTCTCCTCTTCCTTATCATACCCAGTTCTCTCTCTCTCACACACACACACTCTTTCTTGCTCGCTTGCTCTCACACATACACACAAACACACTGTCTGTCTATCTCTGTCCCTCTGTACTGCCATTTCGTGCTTCCGGCTTTTTCCATCTCCCAGACATGCTGCAAATGCACCATGGAAAGGTGGGCTGGTGGAGCTTTTGAGGAGTATCGATCTGTGCTTTGCTCAAAATTGTTTCCTCCAGTTGGTGAAACTCACTCTCTCTCTCTCTTTCTCTCTCTCTTGTTCACTGGGTGTTGCTTTACTGTTCTCTCTGCACAGACAGTGTAATTACATTTTTCTTCTCTCTCAGCTGTCCACACATCCTCAGTGCATGTCCTGCCTCTCATCGCTCTCTCTCTTTAAATGAGCTGCACTATACATTTTCTCTATCCTTTTAAATCTTGGACTACTTCTCTCCCTCTCTCTCTTTCTCTCTCTCTCTCTCTCTGTCTCTCTCTCTCTCTCTCATATGATAATGTGCAGCTGTGAACTATATTCGACCTGCTTTTTCCTCACTTGCGGAAATTATCATAAAAACCCACTTTGAGCCCGGGATAGCTGAATAGCATGGTGCATTTGAAGACCTAAAGAGAGTCATTAATTCAGATTTAGGAAAGTGGAGGAGAAAAGAGAGATACAGGGGGAAAAATCCATTAGAGCTACATGATATGGAGAAAAGATGATTCCTCAAAGGTTCTTTAGATAGTTGAGGGCGCATATCTTCTTAAAGGAGTTGTACATTCAAACTCTCTTGTAGAGTTTTACATTGAATGTTTAAGGTTTTACGCTAAAGGGACAAGAAATTAAAAAAAAAAAGTTTAAGGTTCTGAATATGGTGATCAATGATTGGTTGTTGGGAAAAATTGTGATCAGTGATTGTTCACTGGGAGCAAAGGTGATCAGTTATTGGTCACTAGGAAACAATGGTGATCAGTGATTGGGTATTGGAAACAACGGTGATTGGTCTTTGGGAACAATGGTGATCAGTGATTGGTCAGTGAGAACAATGGTGACCAGTGATTGGTCAGTGAGAACAATGGTGATCAGTGATTGGTCATTGGGAACAATGGTGATCAGTGATTGGTTGTTGGGAAAAATTGTGATCAGTGATTGGTCAGTGAGAACAATGGAGCTCAGTGATTGGTCAGTGAGAACAATGGAGCTCAGTGATTGGTCATTGGGAACAATGGTGATCAGTGATTGGTCAGTGAGAACAATGGCGATCAGTGATTGGTCAGTGAGAACAATGGTGATCAGTGATTGGTCATTGGGAACAATGGCGATCAGTGATTGGTCATTGAGAACAATGGCGATCAATGATTGGTCAGTGAGAACAATGGCGATCAGTGATTGGTCAGTGAGAACAATGGCGATCAGTGATTGGTCAGTGAGAACAAAGGCGATCAGTGATTGGTCAGTGAGAACAATGGCGATCAGTGATTGGTCAGTGAGAACAATGGTAATCAATTGCCAAATTACTGTCTAGCATGCAGTTCTACAACCTGTAGCCAAAATTGTATGCCATAAATCTACACAGTGATATTGAATGGGGGGGGGGATTTTTCAGTTTGTAAACATTATTTACAGACAAAAAAGGTATTCACCCCCTTTGCTGTGAAATGGATTCCACCTCTGTGCCATTAAAGTGTCACATGATCTCGAATATAAATACACCTGTTCCTGCAATACACCAGGCCTACAGAACAGAGCGACAGAGTTCAAGTTGGGTGAATACTTATGCAAGTCCCCAATGTCTATTAAATATTAACGATAAATAGATAGGAATCATTCTTTGTAGTACTCACTACACCTTTTTCTCACACTCAGACTCAGATTTATTCTGTATTCTCAGAAGCGTCTGGATTCATTATTCATGTGTGTGGTGTGGGTTAGAAGGAAGCAGAAGAGCTAGAAGACTAGCACAAGAGCCTTTCCTTAACAGCGAAACCCATTTACAAAGAGTGACTCATTGATATTCTCTCAGAAGCCAAAACATCCCGTTACATCAGCTTCTTAAACAAGTGTTTTTTTTTATTTTCCTGATGAAATTGTATTGCTGATGTTTTCATGAACTTTTTCTTTTGTTGATGATGCCACTTTTCCTTCGTGATAGCCAGCTTTTTTCTTTTGTGTTGGGTATTAAATTGCTATGCATCTGCCACAAAATCCCGTTTGTAGAAAACAGCATGTGTGTGTGAGGGAATCCTTTTATTTTCTTTTTGCTACCCAGTAATTTCAGCACTATGTGAATGATCATGCTATGCTGCCTTCACACTGAGCCAGAAAAAACAAAATTATAAGGACTAGACGGGCTCTGTTTCATGAATATGGCACACACACACACACACACACACATAAAATAAAGCATACGATAAGTGCCAACCCTAACCCTGAGTAAGGACTCATCTGCACAGTCATAATTTTATTAAATTAAAGTCAATTAATTACTTAATAGCATCATCTCTTTAAAGCTGACTTGATTTCTTTTTATGTTACACAAAGATGTTATGCATGATATACAGTTGGGGTCATAATTGGTGTAAATTGTCATTATTTAGTTTAAAGATCATGTTTTTTTCATTTAGTACTGCCCTTCAGAAACTACATAAGATATTTACAGAAGACAAAATAATAACAATTTACACCATTAATCCTGTTCAAAAGTTTTCACCCACCCCCCTGCCTCTTAATGTATCGTGTTGGCTTCTTGAGCATCAGTGAATGTTTGCACCTTTTTTTAATAGTCGTGTACGAGTCCCTCAATTGCCCTCAGTGTGAAAAGATGGATCTCAACATCATATAGCCACTGTTGGAAAAGGGTCAAATATGCAGAAGATGCTGGAAAAGCAAAGAATGTACAGGACCTGGAGAATTTTTCTGAAGAACAGTGGGTAGTTTAACTGCTAAGGACAAACAAGGGACTGATGAAGAACTATCACAAAACATAAAAACAGTGATTGATCATCCAGGTAACAACACGCAGTGTTAAGAATCCACTTTTGAACTGGTTCATTTATTCAGTTGTTATTGTCTTATTGTCTTATTGTCTTACTTATAGTCTTGTGGACTATATGTAAACATCTGTTTTGTGAAATAACTTATTCAGGGCAGTACTAAATAAAAAAAAAAAATACAATATTTATGATAAGATTTGGCAAGGTGTATGTAAACTTATGACCCCAACTGTATAACATACAATGCAAAATAATAAGGTGTGCTGGATCAAGTGCTATTTGTGTGCTTCTATTTGTTTTATTTTATTTAGATTCATTTATTTCAATGCTTGCCATCTTCTCTTTCACACATCATTGGTTTAGTCTTTTTAATTTTTTAATTCTCTCTTGCTTGTATGTTCCATCGTATTACATTTGAGAACAACAAAAACAAAAAAAACACTATTTCCATTTTTCAGTCAGCATTTTCTATCCCACCAAACTTTTCATGCTTAAAGGCAGGTGTTTGTGTTTAAAGGTGAGGTTGGGCACTATTGAAAAACCTTGTTTAGGATGCTTCACTCAAGAAAAATCTGCAACCACAGAGACATGAACTAAAGGTGGTATGCATAATCTAAATGGTGCACCCAGAATATCGACAAGCAGGTACCATATCTCTGAATACGTTTAAATATTTAAGTTGCATAAAAATTGATGTTACAGAAATATTTAAGTTTTAAGTTCTATAAATGTTGGCATTACGTAACAATGAATAATGCCCCGTGTGCATAACTGTCACATAACTTATGAATAGCGCTTAACCCTCTTACGAGGTCTGAATAAAGATGTGTGCAATTTCAATATTAAATCCTCACTATTCATGCTTAACTCAACTGTGAATATTGATCCTTATATGCTGTTCTTACTACTATTACTCATTTATTGTTATTATTGTCTATAGTTAAAATAGTAGTTTTGTTGTTATTGGTAGTTTTTTTTTTGTTAGTGTTTTCAGTGTATTCTGATGCTTTGGTAGCACTGTCCTATATACAGTCGTGTCAGTAAAGCCAACTGAAATGTGTGTGTGCGTGTGTGTGTGTGAGAGAGAGAGAGAGAGAGAGAGAGAGAGAGACAGACAGAGCATGTCCATACTTAACTCTCTCTCTCCTTGTGTTTTTTTTTTCATTTTCAGCAAGGTCATTCTCCCTCTGCAGCCGCCATGTGTCTGACCTGCAGATTTGCAGCTCTTCTTGTGTGTCTTCGCAAACACACATATACAAAGAACTGTAGTGTATAACACACACACACACACACACACACACACACACACACACGACACCAGGGCTTCTTTTAATCAAGCCTGACGTGTGACTCAGCATGAATAAGGTGGATTGGCAAGTGTGTTGTGTGTGTGTGTGTGAGAGAGAGAGAGAGAGAGAGAGAGAGAGAGAGGGAGGAAGAGGGTGGGGACTTTTTTAAAGGTCTTCTTTAAGGATGGTGTGCATCAGATCTTTCTCTCTCTCCCCCTCTCTCTCGCTCTGTGTTTGATTTATGTACGTCTGCGTTAGATGTGAAGATAACACTCTCATCAGTACTGCTGTAAATCTTATTATATTTACAGCTTTAGACTTCAACAGCTGCGATCTCCCACGTGTTCCAGGAATAAGTCCGCCGAGGCAAAAACATCTTTGTCAGCTCATGTGTCCTTCACACGAAATTCACTTTTGGTTATATTCAGAGCCAGCGACTTATTTAAAAGATACACTGTTCAGCCATAACATTAAAACCACCCGCCTAATATTGTGTAGTTCCCCCTTGTGCCGCCCCATGCGCAGCCCTATACGCAGCAAGCTGTGATGCACTGTGTTCTGACATCTTTCTATCATAGCCAGCATGAACTTTTTCAGCTCTTCTCTGGGATCAGACCAGACAGGCAAGCCTTCGCTCCCCACGTGCATCAGAGAGCCTTGGGCACCCATGACCCTTTCGCCGGTTCACCGGTTGTCCGTCCTTGGACCACTTTTGGTAGGTACTAACCACTGCATACCGGGAACACCCCACAGAACCTGCTGTTTTGGAGATGCTCTGACCCAGTCGTCTAGCCTTCACAATTTGGCCTTTGTGAAAGTCCTTACTCTTACCCATTTTTCTTGCTTCGAACACATCAACTTCAAGAACTGACTGTTCACTTGCTGTGTAATATGTCCCGCCCCTTGACAGCTTGACAGGTGTCATTGTAATGAGATAATCAATGATATTCATTTCACCTGCCATTGGTTTTACTGTTATGGCTGATAAGTGTACGTCAATGCACGTAGTTCTCTGTTAAATAAATACTGACCCTTTTTTTTTTTCTTGTTGCTCAATCAGATTATTAAAGCTACAGCATTTTGTAATCTTGTGATAGAAAAATGCTATTTCAAGCTATTTGAGGAAAAAAAAAAATAATAAAGCAGGTTATGATGCAATCTTGCAAGTGCACATATTTAGAGAGAATTCAAAAACCTGATCAGGTTCTGCAATAAAATTTTAAATAAAATATGTTTTATGTAGATGAAGGCATACAAATGAGAATAAGTGAACAGCTGTTGGTAGGTGAATATATTGAGAATGTATTGAGATTGATACTCATGGTTATTGATGCTAACGTCTTAGCTGTATTCAGAATTGATGACTTAAGTCTAAAATTTCACAACATTTACACAGGGAAAGTTACTTGTATTCAGAGACGGTTATGCACTAGTAGTTTACCAGACTTTACTTAAGTAGAAGCATCCTAGATGGGGTTTTTCGATAGCATCTGGACCACTGGCTTTAAATAGATACACTTCCCTTTAAGTCTTAAAAAAAATCATGGGATAGAAAATATGGATGTGTATACCTTAACTTAATTTAGATAATTTTTTTTTTGCTGCAAAATATAATGCGTTATTGTCAATATATTGCTTCATGAATAGTCCCAATTTTGAGTACTGTATCACATTAATCAAGTTTGGTTTATTTTAAACAACATGGCTTCCACTCTTATTATCCAGCTGCTTATAAAATAGCACTTGATGCAGCACATCATATTATTTTTGATATATATATATATATATTTATATACACTCCTGAACAAAATCTTAAGACCAGGGAAAATATTACAAGTATTCACACTTCGCACTTGTGGATCATAACCAGGTTGTAAGAACTTCTTCAAAATGCCAAAAGAAGAAACAAGAGCAAGAGACAAAAAATAGAGA
>JAKKZN010000028.1:2637004-2647220 GCA_033441825.1 Pangasius elongatus
GAGACCATTTTGAAGGCTCAGGAAACCTTTGCAGGTGTTTTGAGTTGATTAGCTGATTGGCATGTCACCATATTCAATTTTTTTGAGAGTGTGAATTGGTTGGTTTTTGCTAAATGTGAGCCAAAATCATCCCAATTAAAAGAATCAAAGACTTAAACTACTTCAGTCTGTGTGCACTGAATTTATATAAAACACGAGTTTCACTATTTGAGTTGAATTACTGAAATAAATGAACTTTTCCATAACATTCTCATTTATTGAGATGCACCTGTATATCATTTTCTTCATACACTATAACAATCTGAATATACTAATGGGAAGATATGATCAGCAGAAGGTCTTGCTAAAATGCCCAAATTCTAAGAAATTCAGCCGGAAGCTCAGGAATGTTTTCTCAGTTCTGAACACAAGGCTCACTTATTATATTCAGTGAGTGTCTGAGAGTGCATTGTTTCTGGGTTAGTAAAGGTCAAGTAGACCTTTTAAGCGAAGTATCATACTTCTGTTTACACGCATGTCTTACACAGCCTTTCCTTCATGCTCAGTTTTGGGCTCTCCGGGGAGAATTCTTGCAATGTGTGTCCACTTATTTGCGCATCGCTAATGGGAATTTCTTTGAGGCTGCTATTTAATGTTGCATCAAAGCAGGAAAAAAACTAGACACAACTGTCTTTTTTTTGACTTGATCATAAAGTGTATGTTCTTTTGCCTGGAAATCTTGTTCTTGGCTGTCTCTTGTTTGGGTAGCTTGCTTAATCACACTAGCCAAGCATTAGCAACTGAAAACAGAAATGTATAATATTAACAACCAATTTAATCATTGCCATCTCCTACCCAGTAGTTAGCGCTTTCTCTCTCTCTCTCTCTCTCTATTGCACAATAGCCACCAATTCTGTTTTATGCAGTATAATAATTAGGCTAATGCTAAGTATTTTTTGCTTTATCAACTTAGAGATACACTGTTACAGCTAGAAACAGTTAAAGTGTTGAAGATGGTCCATGACATGAAATATAACTATCAATGGATAAATGTATGAAGTTTCGTTCATTAATACACATTAATACACTAGGCCATAATCAGTGAAACACACTACTGTGGTATAAGAGGAATAAAACATTTACGACAAGCTGTTATTGGATAATCAACTTCAGAGTGGTAACAGTAACTTTTGTTCTTGTAAGACTGCACCACAACATGCCTGGTTTGATTATTTTTCTATAATAGCATGCCATGTCACGTTTTATTTCCTACTAATGCAGTGTGGAGCTACATAATTTGATGCTAAGAAACAAATGAAAAGCCTTCTCATTTGGTGTGTACTGTCACCTGATTGGCTAAAAGCAATGCAGCGTATAGAATCATTTGCATGAAANACTGCCAAGACACAGCCATTGTGCACTGCATGGACCCAGCAAATCCCACCATTGAAATCTATAGAGATATAGCGAAGTATTTATTTGCAACAAACACCAGTGGAGATATGTGGTACGTGTGCTCTCGGTTCTGGGAGAGAATCTGTTCTTTCTGCCGTGTAGCTTTGATGTGTTTGTGCTGTTTACTACTCCTCTTTCTCCCATCTGGAGTGTGTGTGTGTGTATGTGTGTGTATCTGCATGAGATTAGTTGCAGGTTAAGGGCAGGGCGGCAGCCGTCGGCTTACTGCCTCCTTCATTCTGACAAACCCTGGAGTAAAACGCACATTCATAACCTGAACCCCGCAAAACCACCCCCCCACTCCCCAAAGCACACGCGCACACACCCACATGTGAGAGAGAGAGATAGTGAGTACACTATTTCATAGCACACCAACAGAACCAATAAACCAGGAATAAAAGGACAGTTTGACCAAAAATAAATTTACATGAGTTTTTTTTCCCCCTTACCCGTGAGGCTAATGTAGCTAACAAGCAATGGACACATTTAGCTAAACATTTGTCATAGTGATAGTATTTACACACACACACACACACGCACACAATTCTGATTGAGTGTATGCAAAATGGGACTGCGTGATCATCTATTCCACTTTCAGACTTTACCTTAGTCTAACAAACTATAAAACTAGACGTCAAGATGGCTGCTGCTCCTGTTTTTAGCACTGTGACTGAATCCTTTTGTCCATTGTTTTTAGATGACACAGTGTGTCATACAGAAAAAGAAAACACCAAAACAAGTCTTTTTGAGATGCTAGACAATTCAACAAAGGGGTTTGATGAGAGTGTGATGATTTAGACATGCAGTGTACACAATGCTAATCTACCTTCCTGTCATGTTAGCAGCACTAGCCTCATAGCTAGTGCTAACATGACAGGAAGGCAGATTAGCATTTCAACAAAGGGGTTTGATGAGAGTGAGTGATCAAGGGGATTGATCAGGTTGATTTTCCTCAGGTAGGGGGGAAAAAGTGTGTGAATTTAGTTTTTGGTTGAACTGTTTCAGGATAAAAAGAAACCAGTCTTTGTGAGTTACCGTGTGTTTCTGTGCATGGGTTTGTGTTTGTGTTGGTGTACAATAAACAGTAACTCAATGATTCATTGGTTTAACATGACATAAATTGTAGGCATATATTAAAGAATTGTAGGCATATATTAAGCATATTTACCACATGAGCCTCTCTGCCCCCTTTCTCTTTATTCTAGGGCACCTCTTTTAGAGTTCATTATGGTTATGCTTCTTTGCTATGCAAATTCACTCTCATTAACCTCCCGCAGAGGTATCGGGTCGTACGACTTCCTCCTGCCTCCCTTTGAATGACACCAGAGAGCATCCTAGACCTCCAGGTACCCTGCTATTCGTCAAGGGATTCTGTGATGGCATGATTATTAATTTGTCATAAGGCATTACAGGTCAATTTGCGATGAAACATGATGCTTTGTTGGTCATGACTGGGACATGAGTGGGTTGAGACTCGCATTGATTGATAACTAATTAAATTATTTGTACAGGTTGAAAAGGCTGCAGTGGAAGCTGCATACAAAAGGAGAAGGGTGCCTTTTTTAAATTGAAGCTAGGATTAAGATTTCAAGCTTTATAAGTAGTATGTGTAAGTGGACACTAATTCTCCATCCAATTATGAGAGGATAAGAGAAGGAAATGTGACAGTGGTCAAAAAAAATGAATTGGACATTGGACAATTTGGTTCATCAGCCAAGACGTATTTGGTGTCTGATGTTTTTCTTACAAGGCCAATGTAACGAACAAGTCTGTCTCACCCAAATCATTTCCACAATTCAAGTCCATGCCCAAAGTTTCATATGATTACTTCAAATAACACCGATTCTATGTAAATTTTATAAACGGTTTTGTAAGATAGTCCATATTTACAAAAGCTCAAATAGAACCACACTGTTTGAAGCTGGAAGCCTTTGTACAATGCACAAAAATAGACAATTTTGCTTATATCCAAGTCATGTAAGTGCTTATATATTTGTCAAATAACACACAGCAAGACTTACGGTCATCACATCGAAGTTGATTATGTTCCAGTACTAGAACGTCATGAGGTGTCGACAATTTAAAAAAAAAAAAACTATAAATAAATAAATCGTACGACATTTTAATGTTGTGAAACAGCCGCAAGTTATTTACGTATGTCACTTATGTATGGCTATAAACAGTAGTTCCCTTACAAGAACGTGTGTTTTTTTTTCTCCTCCTCTCAAAGTTAATAAGACAAATACAGCTTGCCATATTGCGGAGAAACAAGTCGTCCTCTGACCTGAAAGCTTTACTGTCACAAAGCACTGACACTGGAGACTCCTTCCAAAAATGCTAAACAAACATCTCCTCATAGAAAACTTCACCGTATCAACAATTACACTTTTTTTTGTTTTTTTAATTATCTGTTTGTGAGGCATCTGTGTAAATATTAACGTAATAGAACGAGCGCAGGCAGAGAGAGGAAATGAATCTACGAAGCAGAATCATGAATTCAGCAGCGCTGTGGTACAGTACTGTATAAATATTGATATTTAAACTGAGGCAGACTTCCATTACGTAAATAATTCATTTTTCACCAACCTATTTCTTTAAACAGGCTGCATAATAGCAGAATGAACACAGCAGGCTTCTGTAGCGTGTGTGTGTTTTATAGGGGATTTGTGAGCACTTGGAGCAAAAGAGATTGAAGTGTAGAGACACTTTTTTTTTTTTTTTCACACCGTTGACCCAGTCCATGTTAAAAGCACTGGCTGGTCTCTAATCCTGTTGTATACAAGACTGAATTAACTTTCTGACGGGTGTGCGCGCGCGTTTTCTTTCTATCTTAATGCCGAATGGAGGGACCCTGTCACACTGTGCTATAATCTCTAACTGTCATCATGTCTGTCTTAATTTTCTCTGGATTCTTCTTTCTTTCTTTTTTTTTCTCCAAAAAAATCGTTATAGGAAACTAATCTTATCAGCTCCTACCCGAATTCTCAGTCATATTTTCCTCTAGTTCTGTGACTAAATAAGACATGTGCATCTAATATATTTAAAAACGTGTCTCCTAAATTATGTTCCACATTTAAAGGTCAAGTTGTTTATTTTCTATTCCGAGAGATTCTGAAGTCAAGGCTTTAACCTTAATATGACCAGAGCTTAATATTGTCCTGATGCTAGTGGTGTTATACAGTGTATTTATCATGTCTTGCATAATTTTTTGTTTTTGTTTTGTTTCCTTTTTGTTATTCATCTTCCATTGATTCTGCATTGTACTTTAACTCGTGAAAAAAGAAGCAATTGAATTTTTGCGACCGATTGATTTAGTTTCTTGCTTTGTACACACAGGATGCATTTGTGCGCTTCTGATCTTGCCCTGTTCGCTCTCCTATGAGCAAGTACGGTAGCGCTCCAAAACGAAGCGCATCAAGCTGCCTGTTTGACCCTCACAGCAGCATGCATGCATATACACACACGTACACGCGCACAGCGTGGGTGTACCAGTGACGGAGGCCGTTGCCTCCAGATTTGATGTGCTGCATCGTTTATGCTCTTGCCTTTCTCGCACTCTCTGTCTCTCTCAAATCCTCAGGGCAGCAGCGGTACAGCCAAGGTAATGACTGAGGGAAAACACAGTGCACTTGCATACATTATTAATATATTGTTGTACGGTGGCCTCCACCTCCACTGCCTCCAGGAGTCTCACACACTGGTTTGCCTGCTAGCAGAAGTGGAAATGGTGTGCTGCTCCTCAGGTTGTGTTTACATTATCTGTGACAATGCGGCTATGTTAGCTGTATGTGTCTATACAGTGTGTATATGTGTGTGTGTGTGATTACACAAGGACAGTTTAGACGGTGAGATTTTTTAGAAAAAGCATTTGCACATCTTAGTTCTTGAAAATCTGTTCAAGTTGGCGGTTGCCACGATGGCGCGGCAGGCAGCGCCTCTGCTGTAGTTAGTAATTACTGTCTAATTATTTACTCTACTAATTAATTAATTACAGAAATAAAAATGCCAGTTTATCTATAACCTGGAGTCAAGTTGTGGTGTGCTGAAACTCAAATTCAGAAAAGCTGCAAGAGCAAGAATAGCCTTGGAGTCTCAAAATTACAAAATGTTATTACAAAAGTTGTTATTTTGTAAGTTATTACAAAATTAAGAGGACAAAAATGGTTTTTATAGCAACAAGATTGTTGCTGTGACCAGTTTCACAGATGCTCTCGGGTAACAAAATGGCTTTTGATTTTTACCATCTTGGAATTCTAGTGCATTGTAGGTAACCCTAACCCATAATCAGTCATATTCTAATAAAGCATATACGTTCCTGTGCTAACACAGGCACTAAGCTGAGATGAGGCTTGCTTATAGATTTAGAGAGCTGGCTTGTAAAGATCTGAGTGTGGGTGACAACGATCTGTTTCTCCTCCAAGATAAATGACTAATGCGTCACCGCAGACTCTGTCTCCTATTGGCTGAGCTGTGGCCATGCTAGAGTATGATCCATTAAGCACTACAGTGCATTGGAAAACATATTGGACAGAATACTGATACTCAGGATCAGATCTCTCTCTACTTGTTAAGCTATTAAGCTTGGTGCAAACACTCTCTCTAAAACCAAAGGGTTGGATATGAATGAGTAGAAAACCTATGTGTATTTCCCCTCAAATCAGCATCGTCATGAATGGTCTGATATGATGAACCATTTATAGCCGACAGCATTTGCAAAAGGGCATAAATGTGGTAATAGAATCCACCAGCTCTGTGGCCTCATTCTTTGATATTCACTGAACGAGGTAGAAAAAGCAGAACCAAAGCACCAGCTTTCAAAGGCAAACCACTTCTATTACCTCTGCCCTCATTCCTGCGTTCTCTCTCTCTCTCTCTATGACTGCTCTCTTTTCTGCATTCATTAACTTTCGTCCTTCTATCAGACTCTCGTTCTCTCTGTCCCTATGCCTTACTCAGCTTGCTGCAAAATCCTTCATTATCTATCTAACCAGACACACCCCATTTGGCTTTGGTTTCACCTCATTTTGTTGCAGCGCAATTTTTTTTGGACATTAGAGTCTATTGTTCTTTCTCTCTAGTGGTTCATCTGTGATTCAATTTTTTACACAAAAGAAGTACAATGTCATCGTGTTGATTTGATGGAAGGGTATGCCAGTATGTGCTTGGAAGGTGCAAAAGAATGTCCCAAGCTTCCCACAAACCACCTTATAACCATATCTCTGTCACAAGCTGGGCTTGAACTCAGGTCTCTGGTGTGGTGGTTTGAGAGTTCTGCCACTTAGCCACAGAGGTGGTAATGTTGGACCCAAACGAAACACTAAGCAGTACTCCAGGCAATGTAGATTTAATAATAATAATAATAATAATAATAATAATAATAATAATAAAAAGGTCTTTGCAAGAAGGAAAAAAAAGAATCCAACAAAAGTTCTTCTCGGACAGAGGTATTAATAACAGTAGAGATAATGGAGAAACAACATGGGGAAAATAAAAACTCCACGAGGGGAGAAAACAAAACTAGAGAACATTAACAAACAGTAACTCAAGTAAGAACACCTTACTTGAGGTAACTTGGAAGACTTGGTGAAACAAGGCAGGAAACTCACAGCCAAGACTCAAAAACCAAGTGAGGAACAAGGGGGAAAAAACACAACTAAAATACCCTAGGGAAAACAAGGCACAGTTGACCTGAATAATGCTAACAAGGACTAAGGCAGAGGGGAACACAGGGGGCCTCTAGAGGCATGGAGACGAACTACAGGAGGTAGGATGCTGACTATCATAACCAACCCCTTTCCAAAGCATTGCATCATTTACCAATGAACGTCATATTCAAAACTTCTTCCAATACATTGTCATGACCAAACCCCTCCTAATGCATTACCATAACCAATCCTACTCCTAATATCCTTTCATAAGCAAAACCCATCCTAATGCATGTTATGCCTTAAAGCTCTCATAAGACATGGTGTCATAACCAAACCCATTTCAAATACATGGTCATAACCAAATCCCCTGCTAATTAATACATTATGCCAGAACCAAACACCTTCCTACTAGATTGTCATAACCTAAACCTTGCCTAACACACGTCATCAAAACTCCTAATACACCGTCAAAACCAGAACCCCTTCCAATACATTGTCATAATTGGAACCCCTTCCAATACACTAAGTCATAAACAAAACATCTAATACATTACATCATAACCAAAAACCCTTCCTGATACAATGTCATAACAAACATGCAGTCATAAACAAGCACCCTCCTAATGCATTGTCATAACCAAAACCTCTCCTAATGCAGTTATGTCATAGCCAAACTCCTTCCAAATACATTGTCACAACTTCAACCCCTCCCAATTCATTATGTCATAACCAAATCCCATTCCAGAGGTGCCAATAGGATTTTGGGACCCAACGTTACTCTATCCACTCCTAATCTCATAGGAAATGTCCTGGATATTGTCAAAATCAAGCCAGCTCCAAATATGGCCAAACATTTGTGGACACCTGACCATTATACACACACCCATGCTTTCTGAACATCCCAATCCAGATTTATTCCCCCTTTGCTGTTATAATAACCTCTGATCTTCTGAGAAGACTGCAAGAGCGTTAGTGAGATCAGGTACTGATGTTGGGTAAGGAGGCCTGGGGTGCAGTTGGTGTTCCAGTTCATCCCAAAGGTGGTCAGAGGGGTTGAGGTCAGAGCTCTGCGCCGGCCACTCGAATTCTTTAACTCCAACCAGGTCTTAATGGAGCTCGTTTTGTGCACAGGGGCACGATCATGCTGGAACACGTTTGGGCCCCTTAGTATCAGTGAAGGGAAATGTTAATATTACAGCATACAAAGACATTCTATACAATTACCTGCTTCCAACTTTGTGGTAACAGTTTAGGAGGAAGACCCACATACTGTATGGGTGTGATGTCAGGTGCCCACGCACCTTTGGCCATGTAGATTATCTTATGATCTTATGTCATAACCAAAAATCCTTCCAGAATATTGTTGTAATCAAAACAATTCCCAATACACAATGCAGCTTTTGGAACCACCGAACAGATTTGCTTAGTTGCTAATTATTTAGCAAGCTTTTGCATAGAACAAAAGGAAACAAGGATAAACACAGGATGTTTAAAAGCTTCTTTACATAATTCATGTGGTTCAGTGCTCAGATATCAAGTGTTTATGCATCCAGTTAAAATCTCATCAGTATGCAGTCCAAATAGAAGGTACATGAAGGACCCAGGTATTAAATGGGGTCAGATGTAGCCGAAATGGGGGGAATTAAGATATGGAACCTATGGAATCATGATGCTGTAGTTATTTTTATGTGCAGGTTCAGATGTTGCAAATCACAAAGTATTGCTGGAAGCCATATTTTTCTCCATCAGACTATTACCGTAGTCTGCCGGTGCTTGCCAGACTATCATTGTAGAAGTGATGTTCACTCTGATGTGGCAGTGTTTTTAAGACTGGAATACAATCTCTCTCCCACTCTCTTACTGAATCCTCCTCCCACTCTAGTGGCAACACTTTCAGATGAAAGCACGAGAACGTCTCTCTCCAGGACGCCTTTTAGCCCTTTTCACTTCCGGCTTTATGTCGAGGCTTTGCAGCAGTTAGTAAGCGCTTAGCAAAATAAACACCATGTGTAGGCCGCACTGCAAATAATTAAATAAAAGCAGGTGCAAGGGTAAAGGGAAAAATAAACAAAACAGGAAGACGGCTGGTGAAAAGAGGGACACGCAGCCGGGGTCAACTCTTTTGAAATTGGCTCTCGTCTTGCACTCAAAATGGAACCGGCCATAAGCGAGAACCTCAATTTAGACGAAGGGCTTTCGTTTTCTTTTAAAAGCTTCAAGCTTAATGGATGTGTGTGTGTGTGGTGTGAAGGTGTGAATGGTGTTTTTACACATAAAGAGAAGATTTCACTGCAGTACATCTGCTGCGCCTGTCCTCATTCCCCTAGCTTATTTACGAAATCTGTTGTAGTGAGAGACGCACTCCGTCTTTTAACCGCCCACTCTCAATGCCTGTCCTTATAGCTTCTATAAACGGGCTTGTCCAGTCAGATCCATTCTGCTATGTTAAACTAAAGAAAAAAAAAAGTGCAAAGATCATTCAACTTCTGATTATAAAGTACATGTACATCATGGATCGAGCGTAACAGTCTAGCAGATGGTTTCTCAAAACACTACATCAAAAAAAGGAGCTAACTAGTAAAGCCTTTATCACCTGTCCAAGCTTTTAGCTGCAAAGGCATGTGCCGCTGTAATGATGGCAAAATGTGAGAAAGTGGTGCTATTAGACGGCGTCGTGCTGGCTCTGATTGGCTAATCAGCACAGATGCAAATGAGGTTCATTAGCAGCAGGGAGCATAAAAGCAATTTCTCAGAAAGAGAGAATTAAGAAAAAAAGTATAAGTAAATAAATGAGAGACTTTTTTTTTTTTTTTTGCCAGAAATACAATAAGCTACTGTATGTTCACATTAAAAGGCAATATTTTTGCCTTGATGACTCAAACAAGTGCGCATTTAGTTTGTGTCTTGTCGGTGTGAAGCAAACGCTGCTGTGGCTCGTGGACGTGTACCATCCAGCATTAGCTCTGATAGAGTAGAGACCAAAGTGTTGCTTACAGCACACACTACAGTATGTGATTGTCTTTAAAATGTACTTAAAAATAAATTCTAATATTTTAATAAAGTGGAACAAAAAGTGTGTAAATTGGTTGTTTGATGCACATTACATGCTAGGCTTCGCAACAGCTTTCAAACTT
>JAKKZN010000028.1:2692898-2706973 GCA_033441825.1 Pangasius elongatus
ACACTGGAGAGAAACAAAGTGTGAAGCTGTTACATAACTCTCCTGCTAGCACAACACGGTCACCTCATGGTTAAACATACTGTGAGAAAAGAAAACCAAACCCGAATGTTTGTTAATGTGATTTGAAGAGAAAACACCACAGTTGGTCAAGCACTTGCTAACTTTTTGTTTTTGAGGGCGCTGACACTGTGTGCTGTCCAAGACGCTTTCTTAGAAAAAGACTGTGTGTGTGTGAGAGAGAGAAAGAGAGAGAGAGAGAGAGAGAGAGAGAGATATGGACTGATGGATGGACAGACAGACAGACAGCCAACCAGCCAGACAGACTGTCCTCTATCTTCTCATCTGTATGCTTTGATCCAGATGTTCCGCTGAGTGAACACAGTCTCCTCCTCCATGTCACTTTGAGTGGTTTTCTCTCTCTCTCTCTTTTCGGCTCACACCTCGGTCTGTCTGTCTCATTCTCACAAGGTCAAATTAACAGCAATCTCCAGCGTAACCTCCCACTGAGTTCCCCTGGCAACTGTCAATGTCTTTAGTGTCTTCAGTTCTCTGTCCTTGTCTGTCTATATGTCTGTGAAGAGCCTTGTCTAGCAAAGACTCCTGCATCGTCATGCCCTTTTATTCTCAAGTTTCAACTGAATTATGTAAGCTGCAGACTTAAAAACAAACAAAAAAAAAGTGTCACAGATTTCCAGAACTTCTGCAAAAGCGAAAATCCAGGGAGGGAAAAAAAAAAAAGAAAAAAAGATTGAGCAATTTTTTTCCCCCCTCTAGTTAATCAGCTGAAAGTGAGTCAAAGGTCATCCGGAGTTGAAAAGGAACCACAGGGAAACTGTTCAATAATGCAGAGAACAGGAAAACCAGCAAGGGTGACAGAGCAAGAGCAAGAAATCTGAAAGAAAGAAAGAAAATGTATATATTTTCTGCATCCCTCCATATTTATCTCTCTTAGCACCCACTTCTGTCATATTCATAAATCCTGTTACATAAGGCACAGATTCGGGTCATGCCGCTGTACACGGAGGTGTTTGTTTAGCCTGAGGCGATGTTAAACAACCAAATGGAGGTATAGAAAAGGCATTGAGGGCGTTGTCCCCTGTGCAGAGGTAAAAGAGGAAAGCACGGTGGTTTTGGGGGGGAAAGTAATAGAGGTCAGTCACCTCCGAGAGCTGGAATTCTGCGCTAGCTGTGTTCGTTCAAAAAGACTAATCAAGCGATTTTACATTTTCCACCCTACCTCTGCTCAGCTAGGCTTAACCCTCTTGATTCCTTGCAGTCGTTGTCATTATTTACTTGTGTTGTTGATTTGCAGTCTCCTAGGATTAATAGTAGGATTTACATTGTGTATAAACAGTGTCCCAGTCCACATACAACTGCATTAAATGAATAGTACAATATCATACGCCAATGTGCCAGTGTCTTTGCTTTCAGTAATACGCTATTTGGTACTTTTTTTTTTTTTTTTTTTTTTTTGGTGTGTCCACCCCCAGGGTTTATTTCTTTATACGGCAAACAAATGACAAAAAGTAAACAAAATCGGTTAAGTTGTTTATTATTATTATTATTATTATTAAAATATATTTTTTTTCATTTAAATGTTGTTTACATTTTAAACATTTAAATTGTTTATTTTTTTTTATTTAAGCACAATGTAATTGTTTATTTAAACAAATGACAAAAAAAAACAACACAGCTGTACAGTTTATTTATTTTTTTATTAATTTAAATAGCAATTGTTTATTTAAAATATACATTATACAAAAATTATACATTATACAAAAATATTTTTTAAATATTTAAATTGTTTATCTAAATGGTAATTGCTATTTTAAAAATACAATAAAATACAATATAAAAAACCCAAACACAACTATAGTTTTTTTTTAATTTATATAAATGGTAATTGTTTATTTAAATGCTATTTATGTATTCGAATGTTATTTATTTTCTAGCAAAACAAGATTATGTGCAACAATACAGTATATTTTATCCTCGTAAATGTGTGTCTACTTAAACATAAATATGGTTTTGTTCGAAAGTGCGTCCACTTTTCCTCTTGTTGCAACAAGTGAGAGAATTAATTGCAATTCAAAAAAGCACAAATATGGGATGAGTTAAAATTTGTACTTTCAACAGATATCCTCAGCTTGTTCACACAAGCTACAAATAATGAATAATTGCTGAATGGATGAAAAAGTCACTTGAATGGGGAAAGAATGTGGTTGAAGAAAAAATAAATTTGCTTCAGCAAAAAAATTCATCTAGGCAAACTCTGACCCACTAATTCACGAAGCTTGGACGCATGAGAGAGTAGAAAACGGCAAGATGAGGCTGTGATCTCTTATTTCTGTGAAAATCATAGAGGAGCTATTTTCCTGATGTTGCTTGGTGCAAAAAAAAAAAAAAAAAAAAATTAAATGAATAAACATCTCCAAGCTACACTATCAGTGAATATATGTTTTTATTTGCCAAAAAAACATTTTAAAAAATGATTTTGTGTATATTATTACTTCACTTCAGGCTGAATAATTAGAAATAAAAAGAATAAACTGCTGTTTATTAACCTGGACTTTCACCATACTTTTTTTTTCGCTTGAGGAAAAAAATGTAATTGTAAAAAAATAATAAAAAATTAAAAATAAAAAAGTTCTAGGTAATTAACATTAGTCACATTCCACCAGGAGTGTTTAAATGAAAAAGGGCTTATTTTCTCTCCACCCCAGCGAAAAAATATAGTAAACATAAATATCGTGATACGAATATTCGAATATTTGATGCGAATGTGACCATTATTTTAATTTGCAGCTAATAATCTGCTAATACTGAAGATCGTCCCTGTTTATTTTTTTTATCCTTGATATTAGAAACATTTCACACCAAAAACCATAGATTGTTCGTTTCAATTTTCCATCACTTTATCATCTGTTGGTCCCGTCACTTTCCTTGTCCTTTTTTTGCTCAATCCCTTAATTCCTCATCTAAGAGATAAGCCTGTTTTCCGTCCCTCCCTCCATCTGGCTCCCTCTCTCCAGTTCTGCATGTCTGGATCAGTTTGTGGAGATAAGGCCGACTCTCCCCTTTGGGGCTTCTGGTGTCGATACTAATATACGGCCCTCATCGATAAACTGTCAGAAGCATCTCCTCTCTCCTCTGGAATCTTTCTTTTGACCTTCTATTGTGTTCTTATTTAGGATAGTAAAATGTGTGTCCATTTTACTAAATACCCTCTACGCTTGCTTACGCCCAAGGCATTTAAGAGCTTCCTTGTTGTTAAGACAATCAAACATCCAGGCAGTTTTGAACAAGCGATGGATGATGTGTTCGGATTTCCCTTTGATTTTAGAGAACGTCGTGAGAAAAGATGCACCCATTAACCCCTGCGCCCAACCCTAAACTTAACCTTTGTAACTTTGTTTATATGGGTTTTGTGTTGTGTTATGAACTGCAATCGTAATCATGTTGCTTTTAATAATGTAATAAGTTAGGGAATAAACATCTCCGGGCATGCTGCTATCGGAAAACAATCAACAAGGTAGTGGGCCGAGACAAAGCAGCGTAACTGTTAACTATTAGTTCCTTTCCTGTTTATATATCACAGCATTTTGCCAATGCTAACAAATGTTATTCATTTAAGAATTCCATATTGTACTTTTTATCCCTTTGTGTTTACATGTAATGTTATGGAACATCCGCATAACAAGTTACAGTTACTCTAAATAGTCCTTCCCTTACCAGCCTCGCTTTTCCTCGGTCTTGAAGTTGTTAATACTGTAAAACGCAGCTTTTCGTACCACCAAGGAACGACAAAAAAACAAAAATTAAAAAAAAATTAAAAGTCTTCAGTCTGTCCTGAAGACTTTTCTGTGGCGGAAAACCTAAATAAAGAACAGCTTTACTCCTAACTGTTACAAAACACTGGCACTGGAGACTCCTTCCACAAATGCTAAATACACATCTTATAGAAAACTTTAACTTAATCATATCAACAATTATACAGTTTTATTTAATAAATGACTTTTATCTAAAGAACTACTTTTGGAGCTGCTCTTAGACTTATGAATTTGACAGCGCTGTGCTATAAATCGGCTATAACTCTCACTAACCCTGCGCAGTTTGAAACAAATAGCAGATCTGTGATTTGAGGCAAAGCCAGTGAAGTAAGTTTAATAATCGTTTTTGATATTAACAGTTAAATCGATATAAAAGTTTTCCCCTGCATACAGAGGTATTCTTGAGGAGACGGAGAACTCTGAGATCTCACGTCTTGCTCGAGGCACCTGTCACACTCTGAAGAGGCAGGCATCAGTCAGCGAGGTGCGGTTTGAAAAGATAGCGAGAAAAAGTGCAGGGATCGGATCTCCTGCGATGTGTTTTGACTCCAAACACATTGTTGAGTTTGGGAAAGAGATGCTTCAGAAGACCTCAGGGAGGACAAATGACTGACAAATGAGAGAGAGAGCGAGGCTGCCGTACACTAACGTTTTTTTTTTTGAGCTTTTCTCCTAGAACCTGTTGACCAAAAGCGTGCAACTTTAAACGTTCCAGCTTTCGCGCTCTGCCATTCAGGTTCTGGTTTGTTTTTATATTTCATGTCCAATGTGAATTTCAGTTTGACTTTTTTTTTTTTTTGTTTTAAAAAGAATTTCATACAACTGGAGAGTGAATCAACATCAGCCTCCAGGCTAAAATCGCAAGGGTGAATGGAACCTGTTTAAAATGGTGTTTCATAACCGATGTAATCAATCAGCATTATAGCAACAAATAGCTTTTACTGCTACTCCGGCTTGCTTTCCTTTTTTTTCCATAGGGCATGAAGCAAGAGACGGCTTTAGTTGTGTTGCTACAGCAACAGACCGTAATGCAACAAATGATGGTGTGTTTTTCAGCGGTGACAAACACGGGGCTTGTTGTTTTCTCAGCCAGAGGCTAAAGAACATCAGCAACAAACGTCATTAGACTAGTAGTGCTATAGAGCTCATTACATGGTGTTTCTGATTCCTGTTTTGAGCTTTGAGTTAATCAGGGATGGTGCATTTAGAGTCTAGACCTTCATGTTTAAATCTATCTGTCTCAAGGTTTGACATTTTGTGCGTTCTGACACGCTTCTCTGCTCACCACGGTTGTAAAGAGCGGTTATTTGAGTTAGCGTAGCCTTCCTGTCAGCTCGAACCTGTTGATGTTTTTTGTTTTTTGCACCATTCTTCGTAACATCTAGAGACTGTTCTGTGGAGGGAAAAAAAATACTCAGACCAGCCTGTCTGCCATCATCAACCACGCCATGGTCAAAGTCATCGAGATCATATTTTCCCTCATTCTGATATTTATTGCGAACATTAACTGAAGCTCTTGTTTTATATCTACCTGGTTTCATAATAATCGCGTTAATGAGCAGGAATACAGATGTTCTCGGATGGTGAATATAAACCGTACGCTCTTATTCGTATCAGTATTTCTATCCGTTTTGAACACGGTATCTGTCCAATAATCCGAGTAAAATATTCATTCCTGCTTTTATCCATAAGATCGTCATATTAATTCCAGTGGGCGAGGCTGATGTGATTTAGATGTTATTAGAGATTAGATCCTATTACATATGATGTGCTTAGATTATGTATAATCATAAAAATATGGACTATAACCCCAACCCTAACTCTAACATTTTTTTTTTTTTTACTTTTGTATCATTTCATACAACTTGATTTATGCAAATTATTACGAATTTGCAAGTGTGAGACCATTTTGAGGGGAAAAAAATAAAGGTTCATACTTTATATCTTTCATATCTTTATTCTCAGGCTCTACCAGATGTAAATCAATTTTAATAAAATTATTCCAAGGCTCTGAAAGGTTTCAGAAATTGTGTTTTATGTAAGTCATAAATCCATAAAGGTTTTTGATTTAATCCTTTTATAATGGTACTGGATGTTATTGAGGAATGTTTGGTTAAAAAAAAAAAAAAAAAAAAAGGATGTCAGTGAAGAGCCTGTTCTCTCAATATGAGTAGAATTTAATGGGTGCTTTTTTAAATTTGTTGCGACAAAGTATGTAACATAACTATTATTACAGAATAATAATATGGATCAAATCCAATATATTTTAGAGTGAACTGGGAAACCGTCCCAGAATTCATGAAAACATTCACAGATCCCGGTTCAGTTGTTGTAAATGAGTTAATGACTCCTGAAAAGAAAGAAAAAAAAAACAGTTCTGGTCTCAGGTCAGCTTTTTGTGATCGCAAATGACCTACCATGTCCTGACCTGGCTTTATCTTTTGATCTTTCCCTCCATGTCTTTTTGAAATGCAGTTTGTGGACACGTTTCTCCTCACCTGTGAACGCAGGGTCAGAGGAGACAGCTGCCGAAAGCTAACCCGACGCTTCAGTGAGCCTCATCCCTGATTCAGTCTGCAGATTATCATCTTTCCGAGTGTGTTATAGAGGGGCAAATCCCTCGCTGTGTCAACAAGAGCACAGGCTACCTCGCCAGGTGCAGGAGATTGACCTCGATGCCAAGCTCCTGGCCAGGTGCAGGTGGGAGTACTGACGGATAGCATTTTAGCATTTTATCAACTCAAAATGTATTCCTCGGTCAAATCTGCAATGCGAAGTAAGGATAGTGTATTGAATGCAGCTGTAAAAAGACAAAGAAAAAAATGAGCAAAGCGACTGGAAAAGTGGGTCATCAGACACCCCCAAACTCCCTCTTGCTCTCGTCTTCAATGGAGCTGTAGAGCTCTTGTGAGGCCATCCCCTGCTGTGCTCAATCGATGGAAGCCTGTGTGTGGTGGCTCCTGGTGTATCAGGGTCAGTTTGGTGCCGGATGTCAGGTTACTACTGTGGATCTCATACACCATGTGTTTGTTTTGAATTCAAACACGTGAAAGGGGAGGGTTCAGGGTATAAAAAAGAACAGCATCATTTTTATTACTACACCTTTTAAGCATTTGGCACCTACTAGTGGCCTGATATCGTATTGTAATACTTGATGACATCGACAAGATACACGATACGCTTGTCCATCCTTAAGACAGCTTTGAACATAACCATCGCATTTTCCTCCTTCGTGTCACAGTTCCCATGGCAATGAATGCCATGTGCTCCTTTGTTTGGTTTCTCTTCTACATCTGTCTCAAACCCTGTCCTGTACTTGGTTTTTGCTGCCCTATTGTGTTCACCTGTTTTGTGGTAGTTCTTGAATAGTATTTGTTGTATATCCTGTGTGCGTCTTTGTTGTGAAGTCTTACTGTTCATTTTTGTATTGAATTAATTATTTCTATTCCAAGCCTTGTTTTTTGTTCCCCCTTTCTTTCTGGTGGTTTGGCATTGATTATGACATTATGCTTTATGCATTATGCAAATCAAACTTATGGAAATTTTGCAGACATTGCATTCAGAACATTTAAGTGCATTAGTCAACCTTGTTGTACATCAAAACCTTTAGTACTTTAAAATCACATACTGCACATTGCTGTTGGCTTACTAAGACTTGCTAACTAAACTATAAGCTAGCTAATTACAATATAAGCTAGCAACATCCATTTCCCAGAACACCCTACAGGCAACAAACATGGCCACCATGGACTATGATTCCCATTCTCATGTTCAGTCACTGGATTTCTACTTATGCACACCTGGTTTCAGTCACCATCTAACCCCCCCCCCCCCCCCATATATATTTTATATACATACATATACACACAGTATATATACATCATACATACATACACACAGACGCTGGATTCTCAGTCATTGCAAATTACTGCTCGGTATATTCCTGCCTCCATGACCAAGCCTTTCTACGTGTTTTGCTGTTCTGGTTTTTGATCACATCTGCTTCCTGATTTCTCGATTTTTGGATTTTCTCATTTTTGTGGTTTGCTGATTGCCTGAATTTCCACCCGTTTTCGGACCTTCTCTGACCTGTCTCATGTTTTGGATTGTTTGCCAGTCTTTTATAATAAGCATCACCTGCAACTGCAGTCATCTCCGCTGCCTGACACCGTCAGGTTGTATTACGTTAGCTAGCTAATTTTAACCACCTTCTGACAACCTGCGAGCATGACTGTTACAGCTGTTAAATCAAACAGTAAATAAATGTTAACGATCCATGAAACAAGCAGTATGCTTAGAATTATTTTATAATTCTTGCCAGAACTTTCATAGAACTCATGTGAACTCGAATACATGATGCCGTCTTCAAAATAAGCTTGAAGCTAGCAACAGGAACATGCTGAATATGTATCGTTCATTTATTCATTTTCGGTAAGCCTTTTAGTCTCGTCATGGTAGACCCGGAGACTATCTGGCAAACACTGAGGCATGAATCTACCCTGCACTGGAAACCAGTCCAACCTAGGGCACCATGCTCGTACACATTAACACTTAGGGGCAATTTAGCGTCGCCAATCCACCACCATAGCAGGAAACCCAAGAATCTGGAGGAAACCCACATGGGCATGGGGAGAACATGTCACACACAGACACCACAGAGACAGTAATCCAAGCTCAGGACTGAACCAGGGACCTTGGAACTGTGAGACGGCAATGCTACCCAAACTATATCACCCTGGATATTCTGTATATGGTTTTTAGTTTTGAAGTAAAACTAAAAAACGAAGTTGTGCCAACAAATCACCAACGGAACGCTGGAGCCACATTATGAAAGCTATATATGTTCATAAAATTTATTCAACATTTATGAAAGAAAAAAAATTTAATGAGGAGAAAAGGAAAAAAAATAAAACCGTTTTTAACACCCGGTTACTTGTTAAAGTGAGCAATGGGCTTATAAAAGTATCAGCACTTGTATTAATCAAGAAAGGTATATCATGATGATATTTGCATCGAAGCATTTCCAGAAATGTACTTTAGCTTTACAGAAAATAAATGTTTCTCTGATGGGTTTGTAGAGGAAATAAATAGCCTGTATTGTCTGGAGGAGTGACGTGCAAATAGCGTTAAAAGCATGCGTAATGGCAGTGGTAACATTTTTACATGCAACTGAAATGGGTTTTCTCCATCGACTAAGTGACCGCTGTGTGCACTGAAGCGAGGCTAGTGGTGAAAGCAGTCAACTTGAGCGTCAGCCATATTCCATCTGAGGGTTAACATCCAATTACCGACATACACACACACATCAGAGTGACAACAGCACTGATTGATGTCTCCTGCTTCTTTCTGGTAGGTTTAAGGATCCTGAAAGTCTCTCATTTGACACCAAACCCCATTGGGAAATAAGAGAAGGAAAACATCACTCAATGCATTTTTTTTCTTTATAATTTGACTTGCACACACTAACCCTTCCAGCTTTTTAAGACCACCCCCCCCCCCCCTCCCCAATTGTCCCAGGTTTTGCATAATATCATCATTTGGAAATCAAAAAACATCTTTTATCATTTTCCTCTCACTGTTTCTCTCCGAGGTTGCTTTCATTTCTTTTTATCGCCACACATTACTATGCACTTGCCCGTAGCTGCATTCTCAAATAAGATCTATGCTTATTATTTGCAGGAGCTGCACCATCCAAACACGCTTGCAGGAAATAATTCCCCTGTGCTTTCAAGCTCAAAATGGCCCTCCCATTTACATTATCTATCCTGTTCCACGCTAAGGAAATATGGCCCTGATGGGGCCCGGAGCGATTGGTTCCTTCCACTAATGGAATGGGCTGGGGAGTAACTGACTGGACAGGTGTTGTCAGAACGAATCATCGAGATGAAATGCTGAATGTGTGAAACAGCACTTCGGCAAATATTCCCATGCTGCGGTGCAGAATGTCTTTGCTGGCTGCCTACAAAGAGTTCATTTCTCATGAAAGGGAATTTAAAATATTTACAGTCTTGAAAAGCCCTAGAGAAGCACTAACTCCATGAAATGTCCAAACAGCTCTCCAATTCTTTTTTTTCTTTAGTTAGCAACTGCCTCAGTTTAAGTCTCTTAAGAGATTCGAGTCATGCATACATATTCCATTCTCTACGGATAGAAAACTGCTGCCTTTTTCTTGTACTGCAATAATCTTGAGCGGAGATATTCAACTAAAAGTCCATTTACATAAAATTCCTTGTTTACGAAGGTCCGGATAAGCAACTAACATTTGTAGGCATGTGTACATATTTCATTCTCTATGGATAGGCGTATTTCCCGAGTACTCAATCCGATCCCGCTGAAATACCTTGCAGGGTCCACAATCAGGCCATGGCCCTCCAAGGGATGACCCCTGATCTAGGGAATACAAACTATTTGAATACTTCACTATTTCAAAAAGTTTACTGTACATATTTTAAAAAATTGAGCTGGACATGACTTGGCTGCTTAACTGGAGTGGAATTTGTTCATGTACAACATAAAGTTTGTTCATTCAGAGAGCAGAGGGCAATGACGAATGCTGAATCGGTAGTTAAAAAAAAATCACTAAAAAGTCTGCAGTTTTTTTGGTATAGGAACTTGCTTGTTGTTTTCTTTTAAACTCAAATAAGAGGCAGAGCTGGGAGGGAGGGAGGGAGAGAGGGAGAGAGAGAGCACATCAATGTCTGTACTTCAGTGAGCACTTGCGTCCTCTGTACCCTAACTCTTCCCCGATGAAACTTTTTGTAAAGTGCTTATAGCACTCAGTGCTTGAATCCTATACAATCCTCCGCTGCTGATTGCTTTAGTGACTAGCTGCTGATGGAGCTTATTTTTAAACGCCTCATCAGAGTTTCTCAGTTATCTTCAGTAACCATTTTATCCTGGACATGGGTCACGGTGGAGCCAGAGCCTATCCCGGGAAAATTGGGCGAGAATACACCCTCGATAGGATTCCAGTCCATCACAATGA
The DNA here is from genome assembly GCA_033441825.1 of Pangasius elongatus. Taxonomy (NCBI): domain Eukaryota; kingdom Metazoa; phylum Chordata; class Actinopteri; order Siluriformes; family Pangasiidae; genus Pangasius; species Pangasius elongatus. The sequence goes on from JAKKZN010000028.1 coordinate 2,703,714, forward strand.
ATCATAGGGACAGTTTAGACTAGCCAGTCAACCTACTCACGAGAGGTGGGAGGAAGTCATAGAACCTGGAGGAAGTCATCTCTGGCTTGCTCATTGGGGATCTAAATCTACATCAGTGGGCATAAAGAGGAAACATACACAAAGAACAACAGAAGGGTTTCTGAGACTGAGATTTCTGAGATTTTGTATTAAACACTGAAATAATGGTAAAACTTTGAGATGAGTAAATAAACGGTTATGTCTCAAATACCACACTTCACACACTTTTAGTGTGAGTAGCGTGCTCTATTAATGGCCTGATGACTGTGGAAAGATGATTATTGAAAAAAGCGAGTTCTTCCTGGGAAACTTAAGAGGACATAAGTAACTGATATAACCAAAAGTAACTGTGGAGTGTTGGACACTCCCCCCCCCCCGAAGCATTCACTTTCCTGCCCTTCATAAATTCTTGTTTTTTTGGGCAAAATATCCAATCCACCAAGCAAGAAATTAGGAGCAAATTGCTTAACCTGGACATTTTGGTTGTTCCTCTGAAAGTTCATATGTCATTTTCATGTAGTGCAAAACATAATGGATTAATTTGGGACTTAACTAGGTAGTAATAGAAGCTGTATAACAGGATTGTTGAGACACTCCAAGAGTAGATGGAAATGCATAACAGGAACAAATATTAGCTAATCGATTGGGAAAGTGGTCAGTAAGCTTGGAAGGTGGCGCTTTGGAAGAGTAGAGGTGGACTGGCATGACTGTGGGCTTAGAAAGCCAAAAGACTGATATGGAGCCACTGGCAATGTAGAAAGAAAAACATGCACACATACCAGGTACATGATTTAAAGGCATGATTTAATCCATACAAGGTGCCATTGGATTCCTTCTGTCAGTTAACCCTCAGCAAACTTTACACTCGAGCGGGGCACCATGACAAAAAAAAGGCTTTAGTTACACAGTGAATAGCTTTAAGCCTCCTTTTATGCTCAAGGTCATAGGCATCTCCATTATATTTGACCAACATATTTTGCTATGTAGACTTCTTCCCCATGTCAGCACAACTCCTGGGCCTCCACCGGCACCATGGCTGGGACAGCATCCTCACTTGTCTTGTGACCATGTGACTCCAAACACCTCTGTGTCTAAAGCACTGACTGAATTGAAGTGTTCTTCCAAAAAGCATGTGCCGCTATTCTCTAAGAGGCTAACCCCTAATATTACCCAAGCTAATGAACAGATGCTGTCACAGCTCTTCCATTATTTGCCATTAAATCCTAAAATACAATATTGCACTATTCCACAGCCACAGGATCCACTGACTCGTGCAAATATGATTTGGTGGTGTTCTGGGAAGCTTGACAGAACACACATTTGGGCTATTCTTGCTCAGCTGGAATTACACAAAATACATACACAAAATTAGCTATTTTTTTTTTTTTTTCAGTCATAGATCATGATTTTCTAGCCCAAGTTTTGACATTGCAGCATTCATTACCAAACAAGAAAAAAGACCGAATCAGATAAATGTCACACTAATTCAAACAACTTTGCCTCCATCTCATACATCCTCATTTAAGGATTTCGTTATAATGACAAATGTCCAACATCTCTGACAGTGACACTTTTTTTTTAAATACATATTGAGGAGTATACTGCAATTGCCAAGAACTAAATTCTCTGTAGTTAAAAGCTTGAAGCACAGATTTACTGCTCTTAATTCGAGTCCACAAACCAGACCATTTAATTCCAATGTACTCTACATTTGTTTCCATGTTTAATTTGTTGTTCGGATTGGTTTGTGGATTGTAGGTGCTAAGAGTACCTGTATTCATAATCTCATAACTATAGCTATTATGGTATAATTACATTTTAGACAGGAAGTGGTTTGTGGTCTATTCCAATTGAAAACACTTTAGGGGTTATTTGCTATCCTTGTGTGACTTTTAAAGGACTTTACCATTGTTTTTGTCTAAATTACTTTCCGTAGCTATTACTTTTGGTGTGTCCCTCTGCCGGGATACAACTCTTGTTACTCGTGTTAAATGCTTGAGAAAATGTTGTATCAGAGATCTTCATCTTTTTTTAGTCAGTATCAGATATATATATATGCAATTTATCTTTAATTCCTTTACAAATTTCTAACCCGTAAATGGAGAATCAGCAGTGCCATTACTGTATATTACCTGCATGTGTTCAGAATTTCAATGTCTAATTATTTTTTTTCCCTCTCTTTCTCCCATCTGCGTTATCTTTCCCTGGAGCAGAAGATTACCCCGTGGAAGGTAAGAACACTGTGTTCACTTGCTCACTTTGAAGGCTACTGGCCATATGCTGGTGTTAAAGCTGGATCCTAACATGATGCATTTGCGTTCCCTCGTCTGAGGGGCATTGTCAGCTTGGACTGCGGTTTGGATGACTTTCAGGGGCTTTTGATTTGCTGCTCCAAACCAAAGATTGATTTCTTGAACCCTTCTTCTTTACCCTCTCAAAGCAACCCTTTCCTTTTTCTCATTACTTGATTTTATTTTGGTTTGTACAGAGTGCTTCGTTGTGGTGTGTAATGGATCTCTTGGATAAAAATAACTACTTATTTGGGGTAAATAATAAGCAGTAATGCACGTTACATTTACCAGAGACACTCTCCTTGACTACACATGGTACATTTCAGATTAGATCATTATGCATGCATCCTTCAGGCTATAATTAGCTCGGTTTACTCTTCTGGGGAAATCACAATTTTAATGGGTTATTTGTTTAATGGGTAGAATACAAACCACAGCCATCTCCCAGTAGGAAGCCATGCATTATTCTAAAGGGTCAGTGCTCTAGGTGTAACCTGCCAACACCAGTATGCCCCCATGGCTCTCAGAAACAGCAGCGAATGTGGTGTTCTTCCTTATGCTTGGAGAATGTTGGTTATATACTAATGGATTCCCTGCTGGCTGGGTTTGACTGTAATTGATAGGTGACATGCACAGGTCTGGTTCTTTCAGGCTTGTTTCCTGGGATAAGCTGCAGGTAACAGTTGATGCTGCCTATCAGAATTCACAGTGTTGAATTGCCCCGTCTATCCAGACTCATCTCTTGGGAGAGAGTCACTACGGCAACACCAGCGGCCAGATGTTTCTTGAGGAGACAAACTGTTATTGGTGGCTGAGGTGGAAGATTGATACCACTGGACAGGGGAAGTAGAGTAAGCGGGTGTTTATATATATATATATATATATATATATATATATATATATATATATATATATATATATATATATCAT
>JAKKZN010000028.1:2752305-2765732 GCA_033441825.1 Pangasius elongatus
TTTGCCATGTGTGCCATGCGCACCGACAACACAGAGGTGGTCTCTTACGTCAACCACCAGGGAGGTCTGCATTAGCGGGGCCCCCCCCCCCCCCCCGGGGGGCCCCCACAGAGCTATATCTATGGTAAAGAAGACCCCTCAATTTGAACACTGGCCATATGTATGGGAACCCTTCCATAGGGTGCGGAAGGCTTACAAGTACAAGGCTACAAGAGTGTTACATGGGCCAAAATACTACCAAATCCCTTAATGAGCTATTGATGGTAATTAATTAATAAATACATAAATAATAAAATGCAAACTGCACTAAATTCTAAAACTCTAACTCTGCTAGGAGTAGACCAATTCACTGAGGTTTCAACCTTCTTTGGCCTGCATTGTGACTGTTCTGGGCTTAAAAAGTAACCCAGAAACTACACCTTTTTCTTGTGGAATTCACTTTTGGGCTTGACTAATAAATTGTTCTGTGTCTGCACGGTCCTGTCCTGACATTTAACATGTTCAAAAAAAATAATAATTAAATGGAGATTAGATCCAAAGATCATCACTATATGCTATAATAAACAATCTATCATGTTGCACAAAACAATATTACTAAAGGGCTGGAAGATTAAATGGTCAAATACCAAGCCACAGGGCATGACTAAATATCCATAATGTCCTGATTTTGTGATTAGCTCAGTTTTTCAGTTATCTACCCCACATGTTCATACTAGCTTATATGCACTTCATTTTAATATGAAGTTATTGAGGTCCCTAACCCTAGAGGGATGGTTGTACTGTGATCTACTGGGGAGAAGGGGTAAGGTTTTGACCTTGGTAGTACTGTGCTCTCTACTAGTTCAGTGATGTAGTCATAAGGTTGATGTTGGGAAAGAAGGCTTTCCTGCTAGCCACCTCATCATACTGAGCAGGAATCACTGGGCTCTGAGCTTTTCACAGAAGTGGAGGCTAATAACAAGTGGGGCTTTAGGATGCAGGATTCAATACAGGAAACAATGCCTAGGGTCTCTCGCTTGCTTTTATAGAGCTTTGGGAGCCCTAAGATGACAGGGCAGCGAGTTTGCTTCAGGACAAAAACAGGAATCGCTACTTGGTGGGTGGCTCTGACTGTGAGGTCGAGGTGTTGCAAGAGTGCTAGAATCTGTCGAGTTGGAGATATTGGTATTGTGGGGACTCTGGGGATTGAAAAGGCTATGCAGGATGAATCAGAGCTTATGGGCTGGTTGGCAAAAAAAAATAAAAAAATACAGCAACCGTTGTAAAACCCCTTGACAAGTTACAGTGGTGCAGTTTAGCAATAAGATATTAGGCATCTGCACATCCTCTCTGGCTAGGAGAGAAAGATGCCTAGAGAGCCCTTCCACAGCGATTGTGAGAGAGGTCTCTATGTTTAAATACGTAAGCTCCTCTACTGTGACTCCAAGGTTGGGAAGGTGTTGCTATTGTGGCCTTCTTGAGCTACCGCAGAAGCAAAGGCAAAAAGTGAAAGGATGAGTAATGTAATCCAAAATACAGAAATAATACTGACCAGAACGCAAAGAATATTCCTTATTAAAAAGCCCAGGGGATGGACATTTATCAGCGGATGTGGTGTAGAGCACCTTACATCAAGCAAGTTGTTTGTGAATATGGATTTTAGCGAGCAAACCTGCAATCATGCAAGTCTGAAATACAACAGACCTTTTCCAGTTATTTTCTGCAGTGATTTGAAGTCAGCAGTTAATTGAAGGCTTGGGGCAAGTTGGCTAAAAAATCTACTGGATGCTCTAAACATTTTAAAATTAGAGAGCGACTCTCACCACATGTAGTCCATTTTTCCCCTGCCTTTGTTAGCAACATTAGCAACTTTCTGCCAAAAGAGTTTTTGTTGCTCTAAAATTGTATCTACTCTTATCTGAGATGGCTGTATTAGCAGGGAAGGTTTCTGCTTTTTTTTTTTGGCTTCTTTCAAAACAGTCAATACAGTTTCAGCACAGTCAACGTGAGGTTCTGAGGACAGGATGTATCTTTCAGACTTTTGCCTGGAATTGAGTGATGTTTTAATTACATTACATAATGAATTGTACTCTGAAGTACCGAAAGCTTTAATGCACAGGTTTCCCAACCCTGGTCCTGAGCAAGGGCTGTTAATTAGCTGATTCGTTTACTCGGGTGTGTTGGAAGCTGGAAAAAACCACTAAAACCTGCAGGACAGGGGGTTCTCCATGAACCAGGGTTGGGAATCTGTGCTCTAATGGTTCTGAGGAAAGTCTACTTCAGTGAGTGCTTGTTATTTAAGGAGTTAATTTAACTGGAATGTTCTACAGCATGCTATACCATTTGCTTTGTGAATGTGCTACGTCAATGTCAAGCCTGATGTCAGAGTTATCACTGAATAACTAGCAAAGCAGGTGGAACAAATGGTGGTGCAAAACCCAAGCTGTGCTTTTTAGTGATGGTTTCCTTGTTGGTTTATTGTGGTCCTCCCAGCTTTCAGACCAAATCATGTTGTCTTCTTAGATTATCGATTAGTCATCAATATTTTAACACAAATACAATCGCTGTGAGCTTGGTGTACATGTTTCATTCTGACTGGTGACCTTATAGAAGAGTGTGACTTATTTCCCCCTTTGCATTGGTTATGCAGGGTTTACCAAACGCTTGGCTTTTATCCTCTGAAAGCTAAATGGATTTACATACAGAGATCACGTTGAAATAGAAACTCGGTTCAATTCATTTAGACAGAGAAAAGCTCCTACTGCCAAACAGTTATGTGTGTGTTCCATAAGTACTTCAGAGAAAAAAAAGCATTTGAGTGAGCAATGGCCTTCGGGAGTTGCGCCGAATGAAATGCTTTTTTTCCCCGTCCCCCACACCTCTCTCAAGAAGTGTTTGCTTGTTTTTTCGGTTATCTTGTTTCTCTCTTATTTTATTTCTATTATTTTTTGCTTTGAGTTCAAACTCTGACATCCATGTCTGCCCCAGGATGTCTGTCACAAACTGCAGTCCAACGTTGTGACAATGATTTTTTTCCTTCCCGTGCCTTTTTATGACCTCGTTTTTTCCTTTCTTTCTTTTTTTCTGTTCTTTCCTTCAAGGTCTGGCGCACCTGACGTTAAACAGCCAAGGTATGGGTTTGTTCTGTTTTTGCTGCTCTTTTTTTGAGTGGGGAACAAAAAAAACGCTCCTTTTGCCCAAACTTTCCCTCCCCAGCCCTTCTATACAAATCCGTCCTTTTCTACCCACTGTTCTTTTTTCCTTCCCCCATTCACTACTCTACCCTTCCTATTCCCTTACTCTCCTTTCATACCTCCCCCCACCCCCCCATCTTGTTGACTTCGCCCTGTCCGTCACTCTCTTGTCCTGTACTCTGGCCTTTCTCCCGAAGACCCACCTTTGAAGGAGCACGGAGCTCTCCCAACAAAAGGTAATGCTGTTTTTTTTTTTGTTTGTTTGTTTGAAATGATGATATGCTGTGAAAATGTCATCCGCTGCTGAAATGTTGCTTCTCCAAATCACTGAACAGAAGGACGCGTGTTTGTGTTTTCAGAATGCACAGAGTTTGTTGAAACTTCTCTGTTGTCATTCTCATTGTTTGGCATCATTAGACAGTGTCCAGCAATTTCCCCCCATTACCTATACTCCGAGAATCAGGGGTTTAGAGTTCTTGACAGCTTTAACCAATCAAATTGGTTCAACCACAGATCACTAGACTAAGCTAATTGGTTTCCGCTCATTACCAACAGTGAGTATCGTCAAAGGAATAATGTGCTGTGTGCTGCTCTGATCATTGTAACCTGGATTGTACAGCTAGTAAAGGTTTCCTATCCCTATTCTCCTCGACTTCCTCCCTGCTCTTCACCTGACCTTTTTTCTGTGACGCTGATCCACATACTGACCTGTACACCAGCTCCTAACCAAGCCTCTCCTGTAGCAATGAGGTTATGAAGGTCATGTGTACAGGTATATGCTTGCGTATGGAGAAAGATGACCTTTGTGCAAGCATCTTCTCTTTCTCTCTCTCTCTCTCTCTCTCTCTCTCTCTCTCTCTCTCTGTCTTACTCCCATCTGCGACAGCATCTTCTACATACAAAATACTGCAGTCTGCTTTCACAAGACACCGTGTACAGAAGTCACCTAGGCTTGGTTGACTGATTTTTCCTTGATTACAATTGAGCTTTCAAAATAATCCTGTTTGATTTAATCGACTAAAGCTAAAACAAACTGACAGGCGGAAAATGTCCTAAAAATCCACGAATTTGTTCTGTTGAATATGATCAGAGACATTATGCTGAGTAGAGACAGTTCACTGTCTGAAATACGAATAGCCATAGAGATGTATTTGTTAAACCTAAGTAGGATTCACATATATTACGTATATACCGTATATATCACATACATATTTAAAAATAACTCACTGGCTAATACATAATCATCCCGTAGCATAACCATTACATGGAAAACTACAGTTTATCTAGACTAATGTTCATGAACCTTGATGTGCTGTCAAATCTAGATTATCTACATAGCTAGCACACACATAACTGCAGAGTGACTCCTTAATGGCTTCCCAATGTCTTTATAGTGCACTTAGTAGTAGGTAGAGACCACAATGCTATACCCTATGCAGTGCGAGAGTATGAAGCCATTTATGATTCATAACTACCATAGGAACAGACATAAAGGACATATTGTTAATGAGATGGTAAAACTTATATAATATTTTCCCCCTTTCACTTTTATCTTTATAGCAGTTAGCAGTACAAAGTAAAAATGAGCTTGAATGAATGAATGAATGCCTTAATTAAATAATGTGCCATAAAGTCAGGGACGGATGCAAGAGCAGGTTTAATGGTTTTATTAAAAACAATGTAGAGCACGAACAAAAGGCGAAAACCTTCAACAAATCAACATGCAAAGAGAGAAATAAATAAAACTTTACGAAGACCATTCAGTACAAACAATATTTATATGAAATATCTATTAATATTCATAAATTGAAACGTGCAAGAGCATCGGAGTTTGGTTTTGTTTAGCTTTATACAAATCCAACCCCACACCCAACCTTCATAACATTTCATACAACATGCATTATGTAAATTGTTAGAAATTTACATCTCTGAGACATGTTGCGCTGTCAGATTTTTTACAGAGTTTGCGGTCGGAGGAGCTAAAGTTAAAAAGAAATTAAAACTATGCACAAAAACAGTGCGAGATTAACTAAATTGTATAATTGTCTTCATTGGTGAAAGCAGGTTTTTGCAAATATAGTACATGCCTAATGAGTGTGCTAGACTTTGCATGCAAATCACATTGCAGGTGCTAAATTAATCTTTTCCAGATTAATTAAAAAGGAAGAGACTAAAATTGTGATTCTTCTTAATAGTATGTAGTGAATATATGTAGTGATTTTTACCAAAAAAAAAAAAATCATTTAAATAAGTGTTGCAAAATTCACAGAAATGAAGGTCAATGACAAACTTGTTTCTCTTTTTTTTTTCTGATCCTGTTCTCACATTCCTTCATTTTGATTCATAGCTGCATCTCACGCTAACCTTTGCTCCCAGACACTTTATTTTTTGCTTCCTTGTATTTCTGTGTATTTACTCTCTGATTCGTGTCAACTGTTTACTTGCCTGCCTCGTGCTCCAACAGACCAAAGCAGTGAGAAGGTAATTGGACATGCTGGAGGAATTGGAAATCAGGAATTAAGAATGGTTTCCCATTTCTCATATGGCCCTTTGGTTGGGGCAGTTACTGTGAGCCTGACTTATTATTCCAAACCACGCCGATCTTCCGTTTGTCACCTGTAAGGCATGGTTTTGCATTTCCGAAAGGTCTGATTGTAGCAAGAGGACAGCGGATAGAGCCGTACGTCTTGCTACAGGAAATTGCATTCATTTAAGATGAAAATTTCAGTGATATTAGGCTACTATGATGATAGGCTACATTATTACAACACAACACATTATGTATAGTCAGGTGCATAAGTATTTAGACATTGACACAATTTTTGTAATTTTGCCTATGTACTCCACCACAAAAGATCGAAGTATAAACGTTCAGCTTTAATTCAAGGGGTTTAACAAAAAAATCCTCCATATTTCATGACGGATTAAAGAGATAGAAGGTCTGGAGTTGATTCCAGGTGTTGAATGTGCATTTGGTAGCTGTTCCAGGGAACTTTCAATATGTGGTCCAAAGGGGAGTCGATGCAAGTGAAGGAGGCCATCATTAGGCAGAAAAAAAACAAAACAGACCTATCAGAGAGATAGCAGAAAGTTTAGGAGTGACCGAATCAACAATTTGGTATATTCTTAAAAAGAAGGAATGCACTGGCAAGCTCAGCAAGACCAAAAGGCTCGGAAGACCACGGAAGAAAACTAACTAAAGTGGATGATCGCAGAATTCTTACCTTGCTGAAGAAAACCCCTTCACAACATCTAGCCAAGTCAAGCACACTTTCAGGGAGGTAGGCCCATCCCTGTCAGTGTCTACAATCAAGTAACTACAAACGGTTTACCTCAAGATGCAAACCACTGGTAACACTCGAGCAGAAAGGCCAGATTAGACTTTGCTAGAAAACATCTAAAAAAAAACACTATCTAGTTTTGGAACAAGGTTATTTGGACAGAAGAAACCAAGAGTAACTTGTACCAGAATGATGGGAAGAGAAGAGTATGGAGAAGGAAAGGAGGGCCTCATGTTCCAAAGTATACCACATCGTCTGTCAAACATGTGGAGGAGTGTTATGGCAGTGTCATAGCATGGGCACGTATGGCTGCCAATGGAACTGGGTCACTTGTGTTTATGGATGATATAACTTCTGATAGAAGTATCAGGATAAATTCTGAAGTGCATAAAGCTATACTTTCTGCTCAGATTCAGTCAAATGCTGCAAAGCTGATTGGCAGGCGTTTCCCAGTACAGATGGCTAACGACCCAAAACATACCGCGAAAGCAACTCAAGAGTTTCTTAAGGCAAAGAAATGGAATGTTCTTAAATGGCGAGACCAACCCATTTAAGCATGCTTTTCACTTTTTACAAATAGTCCTAATATTTGTGATTGTTAGTTTGTCCAATTACTTTTGAGCCTATGAGCCTATGAGCAGGGGCTATGTTAAAAAAAAAAAAATGGCTGTATTTCCTAAATGGTTAATGTAGTATTTTTTGTTAAGCCCCTTGAATTAAAGCTGAAGGTGTACACAGCAATCACATCTTGAATGCTTCATTTCAAATCCATTGTGGTGGTGTACAGAGGCAAAATTACAAAAATTTTCACTCTCCAAATACTTATGGACCCGACTGTATGTTTTTATAATGCATTATGAAGGCATGGTTCTGGAAGTTAGTAACACTTTCTATGGAGGCCATATGTATAACGACTTACATACAGAACATGTATAATGCGCTCTTAAGGCATACAAACATCGATATAATTACTAATGAAAAGGCATTAGAGTTTGTCGTCTTGTTTATAATGCATTTATAAACTGCTAATAGAATGCAAGTAGTGCTTATTGCACATTGTATCATTATTATATTTTCTCATAATGCACTATGCAAAGTGGGGCTTGGTGATTATAATGTGTTCTCAACACTACTTATCATGCAACGTGTTAACAATTCCTAATGCATGCTTATGCCAGCTGTTATGGCATATTATGTATGCTATTTAACACATTATAAACTTCTGTACAACCCATGACACATTCTTATGACAGGTGTTATAATACATTATGTAACCAGGCATTAAGTCATCTTCATATGCATTATGAATCGTTACGCCTGCAGATTTAAGCATCTGTCAGGCTTATGCGAGCATAATGCCAAGCATTATAGCGTATTATGTATGCTATATAACACATTCCAATTTAAGTGTTAAGTGCATTAAGTGTTATGCATGTAGTTCCAAGCACTATGCTTTTGCCAGGCTTTATAACATACAACATGCATATGTTTTAAAATATTATAAATGTATTTGACTACAACGTTTATAACGAAAGTGTTATGGGTGTAGATTAGAGCATTTCTACAGGTTTATGCCAGGCATTATAACCTATTCGGTGTGCTATATAATGCTGTAAAAGTGTTTATTAATTTATTTTGAATACACAATTCATAAAGTGCTATGTATGTAAGATTTGACCATTTATACAGGCTTATAACATTTTTATAACATCTGTGCACTACATAATGCATTATTGCTATATATATATACACACATACACTGTATATATACATATATGAACAGTTCCTCTTTTGAATTAAACCACCTCTAATACAGACTTTATATTTACTCTTTAGTCAGCCCTGTACTATTCAGTTGTTTAAATGAAATGAAGCATCACAGAATAAACAGTAATAGTAATCTTCAGTCAGTCTTCTGTTAAAATGATCAAGCTGTGTCTTCCATATCAATCAGGCATGTTTAAGACCACTATAATATTGGGAGCCAGTGGGTCAAAAACACGACTACATCTAGTCAATAAAGCTATTTGGGCTTATAATAAATGAAAGGATTTTCAATAGACGGCTGAGCCATATTATTTTGCACAGGTCAGCATTTCCACTACTATTGTGTGTGTGGACATTAGGTGTGCATTAGCAGAACCTGAGCTGTTAAAGAGCGCCCTGCCATGAGCCATTAGATCAGACTAGGTACCTTTTTTCACATCATGACATTATAGACGCACACAGTGCTGGCACACACCTACCGAGGAAAATCGATGCTTCACGCTTCACAAAGCCTGTCCTTGGTGGGCATGAAGGGTGAAGCTGGAGCATCAAGAGCTGATCACTATCTGTCCTTTGCTTAACCCTCGTCTCTGTGTGTCTTTCTCTCAGTCACTTACTCCTCCTCATTATCTGCGTTGCTCACTTTTTTTTTTTTTTTTTTTTTATACCCCCCACATCACTGCTGCTCTGCCATTTTTAAGTATTAATGTACATCTCAAATCGAGCAACCATCTTTACAGCTCGTAAGCTCATTGGTCTATCCTACAATAGCCATTAAACTTTAAATGGTTAGAAAAGAGCAGAGCTCGGAACAACGCTGAGCTGTTTCGGAGAGCGAGGTAAACTAAAGCATGCTCTATTACGAAGATATGTCGCTGATGCGTCGAGTTTCGCAGGGTTTTGGGAGAATTTAGAGCCTAAAATTTAGCATAAGTGTAAATACAGAGCACATTGTCACGATTTGGTTTAATCATATTAGCTCTAAGGAACTGTAAAGTATTTAATACGTTTAGTTTTACCATAATGCTGTTGAATGCTCGATTCTGATAGGACAGAATGTGTTCATTAATTTTCTCTAGCAACACAAGTCTAACAGTTGTTTGGAAGGAGTCTCCAGTGTCAGTGCAACACAAGCTGTATTTTTTTTTTGTCTTATTAACTAAGAGAGAGAGTCAGAGAGAGAGAGAGAGAGAGAGAGAGAGAGAGAGAGAGAGAGAGGAAAATATAGGCTAGTGAAGGAGAAAACTTGTATGTTCTGTAATAAATAAAACATGTTAAGCATTTTTAATTTTCATTTAAATTTGCTGTGATATAAAAGTTATAAAACACTCCAGGACATGCTGTTATTGGAAAATAATCAACTTCTGAGTTGTGTTTTAATTCCCAACCCTACAGTAGCTGTTAGTTATTAGATTAAGGTTCATTTTTAAAAGGATTTCCAATTTCTCCAACTGTAGGGTATCAATTTTGGGGATTTTCATATTATTATTATTATTATTATTATTATTATTAAAACCATGAGTTAATTTGCAAATTTAACTATTGTAATTTATAATGCCACCACCACTGAAAATACGTTTCTAATAATCTATTAACGCTGCTATTAATTTCTTAGATCAGTCCAGTCAAAATAAATAAATAAATAAATAATCATCACAGTGCCCTTATTATGTAACGAAAATGAGCATTGGTAAGTACTTCATGTCATGATGCCCTTCGGTCTCTTCATCGAGTTCTATTTCTTACTTAATTCAATAAGCCTATTATAACATGATCTACAAAGCAAAATCGCTCACTGGGTGACCTCCAGCCGCTGTAGCCTCAAAGCCTCTTTTCTGTAGTGGAATAATCTGGAAACACTTTCCTCAGTTATCTATTAAATATGAAGCAACAGAAGGATGTTTATGTTTGTAGGATTTTGGTCTGTTAGGAAGAAAGGTTCACAAACGCGTTCGAGATTCGAGAACAGTCAGAGTTTATCTCCATTCTGCAGAAACAAAATGAATTGTGCGGAAAGACGGAGACCGGCACGAAGCATTTGATGTGTCTGTGTCAAATGCACATTTGTGGCTCCCTGGCACGTACACACACACACACACACACACACACACACACACACACACACACACACACACACACACACCTGTTACAATGCCCTCTGCCAGTTTTCTCTCTCCTATTAACCAGCCTAATTTAACTGGGGCGGGAGTCGACTAATGCAAAACCAACTGCTCCATCAGCTGCCTAAACAGATCACACACAGCCTCGCTTAAGATCTGATGACATGTTCCACTTTTTTCATTGTATATTCATGTACATAACTTCTAGAACAGCTGTATTTACCATGAAATGGAAATCAATTAATAAGTCTCAAATCAATCTGTCTGTCTAGTCTGTCTGTCTGTCTGTCTCTGCTTGCTGGTTATGTATCTGCTTGCTGTCCATCTACCTGCCTGTGTATGCTGTTTACTATCTATCTATCTATCTATCTATCTATCTATCTATCTATCTATCTCTACCTACCTACCTACCGTCCGCCCTTCATCCATCCATTCATCCGCCCATCCACCTGCCCTCCTGCCTGCCTGTCTGTTTGTCATCTGACATCTCTCTATTTACTTCACGCCTGTCTGCTGTCTTTGTTTACCTATTGGTTATCATCTGTTTATCTACCCATCTATCCATCCATCCGTGCATCTATCCATCCATCCATCCACCTGCCTGTGTATCTATCTAGAAATTTACAAAATTACAGCACAAATAATCCATGATTTAATAATCCCTGTTAAATGACATGGCTGCTTATATAGTGATGACTGAGGTGAGCTCAATGGTGAATGAATACTGCCTAGTGAAAACAAGTGTGTGTGTGTGTGTGTGTGTGTGTGTGTGTGTTTGCTTCACAGTACAGCATATTTTGGCAGGCCAGTCACGGAATCCTATTGGCAGCCTCACTTAGTGAAACTGATGGAGCAAATCATACTCACTCAAAAACTCCCACACTACACTACACCACGCGCACACACACACACACACACACACACACACACAGCGAGGATGGACACCGAGTGCAATTCAAAACTATTGCAATATAGTCTATAACTTGCATATAATGAATAATAATGTATAAATAAATGCCTGAGATGGACTGAGGCCTTATCCAGGGTGTATTCCTGCCCCCTGCTCGGTATTCCCGGGATAGCTTATAGATCCACCATGACCCTGACGAAGATAGTGCTTGCTAGAGATGAACGAATAAATGAATGCATAAAAGAAAAATAATAACAGCTATGGTTAAATATATATTTAAAAAAAAAAATAAGGAAACATTTTTAAAATATATTATATAATGACATAATTAAAAGGGAATGTTAAAAAAAAAAAAAAAAAATCCAGAATGCTGGGATTGATTTGTGCGTGATCTTTGATGGTCTCAACATCATTTCCTATTTTAATTGGATAGGTGTATTTACCCCACTCCATGCCCTCTGCCCCAATCCTCCTTCCTTATTGTTTTTATCCTCCACCATTCGTATATACGTCAGTTCCCAGTTTAATTGAATTTGGCCCCTGCGGCTCTGTGCACAGCAACATTCTGTTCGCATCTCTGCGTACCATAATTAAGGTCGCAACAAGAGGAGCGGAGCTCTGAGAGATACGGGCCATGTGGGATGCTGCCTTGCTGAAGCCGTTTGGGCCGTAGCGTGGCTGGTCTGTGGACTATTAATCACGTTGACCCAGTATGAGAGAGAAATGCTCACTGCTGGATTTACTTTCCCTCATCTTTGGCCTAAAAATGACAGATTAAGCGTTGAGGGGGAACTCGGGGTTGGTGTCAGTGTTTCTAAGAGAATCCCTAGAGGGTGAATTATCAGCGTGCTTGTTTCCCTGTGACACCAGAGGAAGTAATCTATAAGGACCAGCTGTATTAGAAACGCTGGGAGAGACTAGCACACCGCATGCTATTATATCAAAATGGTGTCTAATACACACATTGCCGTATAATAGGTAATAATAATGATTTATTCTCCAACTGGTGCACGTGTGCTTAAATGGGCCTAAATAAAGGAATATGAAATATCGGGGCTCGTCAACCTCTAGAGCACCCATTGGTCTAGTGTCTTTTACCTAGAAATACAGTAATGGGAAGTATGTTGTATGTTTAAATATAATATTTAATATACTTCCAGTGCATATATTCACTTCAAATTTACAAATGACGCCGAATAAATTGATATAAAACATAACACTGCATATCTATTTTAAATGGTGTCATTTTTATTTATTGCTAATCCCTACATATGAAAAACAGGCCAACATGGGTATAGCATGCTAAGGATCAATTAAAATAGAAAGGTCAGAGGAAACGTTTCGAATTGCTTAAAGTGGAGATCATTCGTCACGTTGCATAATTCTTATTTAATATATACGGTATGTTTACAGAGTGCCAATAATTTTAGATTTGATCGTATGACCTTAACCTCTTCAGCCCTACATGAAGGTGCTGTCTCTGTTTGGCTGTGCTGAGGCCCACCACAATTAAAATAAATAAAAATAAAAAAGATAATAATGTGCCAAAATTTTAACAAATCCCTAACAAATCAATAAACAATCTTTACAGCTTAATTACTTTACAGCTTATATGAAATCTACCGCAATCCGTCTGACTTGTTAAACACACTCTGTGGCAAAAAGAGTTTGACACAGAAAGGCAGTAGGCTATAGATAGAGATGTACCTCGCATAGGATAAAAAGTACAGCTGAAGGAAGGAAAGTAACTGAGGGCATCGTGCGGGAATCATTTCTCAGGAGAGCAGGTGTTAAAGTACCCAGGTTCTCATCTATCCAAGCCTCCAAGCAGCTTCGTAGGTAAGCGTGAACATGTGTTGGTCCCCTTCCTCCTTCAGCTTCCTGTGATAAATTTATGACCCAGTCTCTCACAGTCGCACACCCATACCCACACACACGCGCACACACACACACACACACAGTCACACACACTCTCACTCTGCCTCTCTCTGACTCTGACACTTTTCTTTTTAATTACACACACACACACATACACACTTCCACCTGCTTAATAGTCAAAATCTCTTAATTACACTCTGCAACATGACCACTTTTCATACAGAATATTCTCAGTTTCCCTTCATGGAGTGTAGGACACACTGTATGTCCATTTCTTCTTCTTCTTCTTCTTCTTCTT
>JAKKZN010000028.1:2831597-2842317 GCA_033441825.1 Pangasius elongatus
TTGTGACTTGACTCTGACTTCAGAGCTTTTGATTTGTGACTTGACTCTGACTTCAGAGCTTTCGATTTGTGACTTGACTCTGACTTCAGAGCTTTTGATTTGTGACTTGACTCTGACTTCAGAGCTTTCGATTTGTGACTTGAATCTACCTTTAAACCTTATGATTCATGACTTGACTTTGGCTTTAAAGCTTATGTTTTGTGACTCGACTCTGACATCCAATCTTATGTTTTGTGACTCGACTCTGACATCCAATCTTATGTTTTGTGACTTGAGTCTGACTTCGTGACTTGACTCCTAACTTGAGTGTGACTTTAAAGCCTGCGATTTGTGAGTTAACTCTGATTCCAAAGCATATGATTCGTGACTCAAGTCTGACTTCAAAGCTTATGGTATTTTACTCGACTCTAACTTTACAGCTTATGATTCGTGACTAGACTAACTTGAAAATTTCATTCATGACTGGACTCTGACTTCAAAGCTTTTGATTTGGACTAGACTTTGAAGGACTGCAGGCAAAAAAAACAAAAAAAAAAAAAAACACAACTGTCTGGGCTCGATTAAAGTGTGGGACTCTGTAAACGCCTCACTGCTTTAAAAACATTCTTTAAGTACACTGTGTGAGAATGATGGGATAAAGGTTTGTCTCTGTGTATGAAGACAAAGAGAATGTGTATGCATAGGATGGAGCTTTGTGTGTGTGTGTGTGTGTGTGTGTGTGTGTGTGTGTATCTGTGTGTGTGTGTTTGTTCTGGTAGCTGCATTATTGATGCCATTGACATGATTTGTTACTCCAATGAACATGATTTTATTTATAACTGTAGCTTTGCCAATCAATCAATATAGTAATCAATATTGTCTGTAAGCATAGTTCACACGCACACGCACACACACACACACACACACACACACACAGGCCACATACTGAATGCATACATTGTAAAAAAAAAAAACGATCCAAACCTCGATAGTAAAGAAATGTCTCAAAAGCAAGTGTGATATAGTGTGTGTGTGTGTGTGTGTGTGTGTGTGTGTGTGTGTGTTTGTGTGTTACTAGCAAGGCTCAAACAAGACAGAAATCCTGCTTTTCTGACATTTCTATCTTTATAGCGTGAATGAGCAAGACAACACACACGTGTGAATTTCAGAATCAACAAATCGCTCTGAACTGTTCTCAAAAAGCTGTCAAAGCAGTCACTGCTGTGTGCGTTTTCATATAATTTTGAGAGTGGGTGTGCGAGTGTGTGAATTTGGCAAGAGGCAGAACAGAGTAAGGGTATGCTAGGGAAAGAAATAAAAAAGGATATAAAGAAGGTTTTGATCGGGTTTAGACAGAGCAAGAGCTCCTCTTTGTGGTCACCTGGATCGTAACACCAGGCTGAGTCTAAGCCACGTATGATGTCATGTTCTTGTGTGTGCGTGCGAGTGCGCTCGTGTGTGTGCATGTTAAAAGGACAGAGGAGTCAGCAAGCATCTGAGTGTCCTTTCCTTATACAGGGAGTCAGAAAGGGTGTGAAAGGAGACGTGGTGCATTTCTCCTCGTAATCAGCATTCACACTGGTTTTTGCTGACCATCAACACCCATTTTTGTGGCGTTATCGCAAAAGCCTTAAACATTCACACGTGATCTTTCCTTGTGTCTTAAATGCATCTTCTCTGACCACAAGCTTGCCAAACCTGCCTAAAGCAACCTAAATCTTTCTTGAAGTGAACTGACTTGTCGGACATTTTCCGTCATTAGAACCAAACGAATTATTTTATCACCGCAAGTCTATTATAAGATTAGCTAGGACACTGTTGGGTTTCTGTGTCTAGAGTATCGTGACTCTGTGTTTAGCTGCTGGTGAGTAGGGCAATGGGAAAGGGGGAGGGGTGTGAGCCAGCTCCATCAAGAATAATGCTACGTTGAAAAGGCCCATCATGGCCGCCTCTCTTCGAGAAAGAATAGAATCGTGGCAGCCTTGGACGTCTGATCGGAGAGGCAAGAAAATAAAGTAGCTGCGTAACCTTTTTCTGAACACAAGCAACTTCCCCCTCGCGAATATTGACTTGAATTGATCTTTTCATCAACTCTGAATACAACAAGATGACTAGAATTAACCTCATTGTAAAATTGCCACGTTTGTTACGTTTCGTTTTTGATTGGCTAAAGTCGGAGTGTTTGATTATGTGATATCAGCTATTTTATTACTCAATTTTAGAAATTCCAAAGCGAACATTGCGACAAGATGCACTGTCCTTAGGATATTAAAAACAAACAAACAAACAAAAAAAAAAAATGTAGGCTGACTAAGCCGGAATGCCTTTTTTTTTTTTTTTTTTAAATGAAAACATGATTGGATAATTACTCTCACTCTATCATTAAATAATCTGATATAGCTAGCCTTACAAATGTTACCAACTCTAGGGCCAGTAAAACGTTTAAGACTCGCATGTAACAAACAAACTCTGAACAAAGTTTTTTAAAAAAAACCCTCAAAAGTTCCGCTTGTGAAGGTTTCTGCTGCACACCGGTGGTATGTATTGTCTCCTATTGATTTTTTTTCCACAGGGGCTTTTAGCCCAGCGGTACTCCGCTTTATTTGCGCTGCAGCAAATATCAAACCAGTAAATAGCCTAGCAACGAGTACTGGAAGTAAGGATGATGGGTACTCCATAACAACGCCCGCACATTTCTAAAACTGATTTCGAAGAAAGAAAAAAAGGAGCAAAAAAAAAAAAGACCTGAAACGATATATTTTATTCGTCTGGACGCTCCATCAGCATGACGTCAGTTTTGAATGATTTATATAAACGAAAAATTCAACATAGTGAGGAATTTTTTTGTTTGTTTTTTTTTCTCTATTATATCTGCTTGCTATGCAGCTCTCAGCAGTTCCTGATGAATGGACTGAGAAAGAGAGAGATACAGAGAGAGAGAGATACAGAGAGAGCGTTTGCGGTTTGGATGCATGCTTCTTTATCATTTCGTTTAATCCTCTCATACGATAAATGCCACGAGTTTAGCATTCATCATAATGTCAGGCATGAATAATTAAGTGAAGCGCCTTTGTTTTGGTAAGCAACAAATCCCGGTGTCGCGTTTTATCCGAAATCACGTACAGCAAACTAATGTTCGTCCATTTGCTCTCGCTATCTGTGTAACATTTATTAGCATCAGCACATTTTCATGCAGTGAAGTTTATTATATCACGATGCTGCTGAATCCTCGAATCCGATTGGTCAGAAGATTTAACAATAGCAGCTCATTTGCAGGGATTTGTAATGGCAGATGCTCAACAAAATATAAGCCTACATCACGCATAATCATGGTGAAACTTGGACAGGTTTATGTAACGTTTTTGGAAGGAGTCTCCAGTGTCAGGGCTTCGTTTTGCATTTTCAAATCCAAACAAGTGCATCTTTAGTACACAGCACTCTGCGCTTCCTGGTTTGGGCTGGTGAAATAAAATACTTGTAGTGTTGGTAAATTAGTATTAGTAAATCTGTCGTTGATTATTTTCCTGTAACAGCACACCCCATCATGCTTTATTAGATCATTAGTGTTCATTAGTGTAAATGAGTACAATATGAGGTTGCAAAGCAAATACAGCTAATGGTCTCTAGGTACGTGTGTGTGTGTGTGTGTGTGTGTGTGTGTGTGTGTGTGTGTGTGTGCCTACTGTAACATTTAATACTAATTAAATAAAGTGAGCGAGTTTCTTCAGTATCATCTCTTAGCTTTAATAGTTAGGTATGAAATTTCTGTAGCTGCAGATCTGTTAATATTTTAGTATTTTATTTTAAGCTGGTTTGAACACATTATTTTTCCACTTTATGTACAGTATATTGTTTTTTTTTTATTTTTTTTTTGAGGCACTTCCACGATCATCAGCTGAAGTTTGTGGATTTTATCCGAATCTCAAGCATGATAAACTTGAACACTTTGGATCCAGTTTAAGTTTAATCCTGGACCATTCAAGATTTTCTCTGGAGCTTTGCTCTTGAAATTATCTCCGAAATGAGAAAATTAGGGAATAAGATTAAAATTTCGGAGAAGCCGTTTCTATAACGCACGTCATGTCGTAATCGGGGCCGATCGTTCTTCTCAGGCTTGCTTCAGGATTTTGCTCAGACGTCAGCATTCCAGGAGTCTGCTCTCCAAACCTCAGCTGACATCAAGCCCCACCCACATCTACTGAATACGGACATTTTTGAAAATACGTGTTTTTTTTTTTCTCAGCGTTTTTTTTTTCCCCTTTGCGTTTTTTCATGTCGCCATTTTTCGAAAACACACTACAAGCTGGAAAAATTTACAAACTCAGTTTCCATTGTTTTCATGTACACAAGAAAAAAATATATTTTGGAAAACTAGGATGTCAAAGTGTCTGGTGATAAAAAATGATCTGCAATCGGAGGTTTCGGATAAAACCCAGACGAATGTTTTGCATTCGAGTGTAGCTCCACCTTATCATCGATCCACAGATACGTTATGCCTTCTTTCCTCTCAGTTTATTACATAGTTTTTTTCTAAATGGTGCCGTAGCAACCATATTTTAAAAAAATATCCTTCTACGCATGGACAGGGCCTCAGTCTGCCATCTAAAATCCAGATCTTTAATCTGCCCAATTGTTCAAACTGATCAGCAAAGTTCTAGAAACCTCCATCTAGGAGTTAAAAACCCCAAACCTACTCTCCAGATTTATTACGTTTAGTGCTAGATCTTATCGAAGCTAATCCACAACCGTGTCGAGGCAGCATCTGACCATCCATAGGTCACGGTCTTTCAGAGCCTGTCCTCCATTTTGTGGCTGTGAGTGCGCTGTGTGTGGCTCCAGATGGCCGCTGTCGCTCTCTCTCCTGTCACAGGAGGGCTGTAAGCAGAGACTCAGGGCTCTAATTTCTACATTCTGAAGGAGGGATGAAGAGAGGAAGAGAGTCATTACGACCAAAAAAAGGAGTATGGAAGTCAATTCACAGGAAATGAGAGGGTCAGAAAGAGAGAGAGAGAGAGAGAGAGAGAGAGTGGAGAAAGAAAAAGCCAGCAAGCAGATGTTTCTCATCATCACCGAAATGTCACAAGTGGATGTGTTGTGTAAGAGTGTGTGTGTGTGTGTGTAAGTATGAATGTCTGTGGCACTTACTGCATATTCACAATCTGTGTACAGTGGCAGGTGCACCATTACTCTTTCATTTCTCCGTCTCCTGTGTTTAATGAATATGCATGAGAATGAGACAGAAACGATGCATGCGCTGTTCGTGTGTTATGTATAGTTTGCCCTTTTAACACACGTATAAGCATCAATTTCAGTTCAATTCAGTTCAGCTTTATTTGTATAGCGCTTTTAACAATGGACATTGTCACAAAGCAGCTTTACAGAAATAAATGGATTCACAAAAAAATATATATTGTAAATATTTGAATTTATCCCTAATGAGCGAGCCATCTTGCTCCATCTTGCTGATCATGTTTCCATGTTTGTGTTTGTATAATCTTTGTGCTTCCCTTCTCTTTAAATCCCACACTGTGGGGATATAGAGCTTTTAATATTTAATGCAGTTTACATGACTTCATTCGATGCAATTCCTGCAAGTGAGAATAACACTGAGATCAGGTTAAATGATTGAATAACATTGTAAACAACGGTTCGTTCTGGTCCACTAATTTGATTGGTTGAGTCGAGCGGTGTCGTAAGAGTGCTTTTATTTAGTGTAACTGCACTGGGATGGTTCACTCTGTGTAAAGGGTTACTACAGTTGTGTTAGCGACATCATCAGCGGACACGGCAAACGATACATTTTTCACGAATATAACTTGCGACTTATAATATGAAAGCTCATCCGATGAAGATGAAAAGGAAGAAGGGAAGCACGTTTAACAGGAATGTACAAAACAAATTAATGTGAGCTAGCTAGCAGGCTAGCTGAAGTGCTATAAAGTGACTGTGGCTTTTTTTGAGATGTATTTTCGCTAGTTGAGCAAAAATAAACAAAACATTTGGCCACATTTTGTCCGAAATGTCACTTACTCGATATTAATTTCTTGTTTATTGAACTGAGGTATAAAAGCGATATCGCACTTGCGATTGAGCAGTCATTCTGAATATCAGGACGGCTGTGATTAGCTACAACACTCGCTCTGTGGCTTTGTGCCTACGCGAATCACAACCATGCCAAAATTCAGTAATTAATTAGGGAATAAGTTAAAAATTTTGGAACGACATTTCTAACATTTCTATAGCCCATGTCTAGTTGTAATTGCGGCCAATCAGCATTCCATAGAAATCTGCTATCCAATCATCAGTTGACGTCAAGCCCCGCCCACATGTATACGAATATTTTTAAAAGTCTTTTTTTTTTTCTGTGTGTTTTTTCTCTGCTAACTTTCTATTTTTGTGAGTTCCAGCCATGTTATATTTTGAAGACTTCGCCTCTGTGCTAGTCTTCTGCTTTGTAGACTCGAGATATATTCTTGTTTGTTTTTTTTACTTTTAGATTCCAGCTGTGTTAACCTTTTACATTGTAGTTCTTGGCTAGTCTTGTATTTTGTAGACTCCCCTTCTAGGTTAGCCTTATATATAATTCCAGTTCTCTGCTAGTTTTATACTTCGTAGACCCTAACTCTGTGCTAGTCATACACTAACACTGGACTCCAGGACTGTTCTAGTTCTAGCCTTTTACTTTGCTGATTTCTGGTCTATGCTAGCCTTGTAATTTGTAGACCTCAGCACTGTGCTAATGATGTACCTTGTAGACTCTAGCTATATTTCAGCATTTTACTTTGTAGAATCCTGCGGGTCCCTGGAGGACTTGATTCCCGGCCAGGGAACCAACCCCAGACACTGGGGCTGCATGCAAAAGTGCGTTCTCAGTGCCGGTCCCAAGCCCGGATAAAATTGGGGAAAGATGCGCCAGGAAGGGCATCCGGCGTAAAAACTGTGTCAGATCAAATAGGTGGACCAGCGATCTGCTGCGGCAACCCCAGCCGAAAGAGGAACAATAACAACCACTTTGTAGAATCCTGCCCTATGCTAGCTTTCCATTTTGCGAATTTCTGCTCTGTTATAGCCTTGTAGTTAGTTGAGTTAGTTTAGTTAGTTGTGGTATTCTAGCTTTTTACTTTGTACATTCCAGCTCTGTGCATTTGCGCTTAGTAGACGCTTGCTCTGTGCTTTGTATTTTGTAAACATCTCTTTTCTGAGCTAGCCTTGTGTTCTGTTTATGCTAGCTCTGTGCTAGCCTTGTGTTCTGTTTATGCTAGCTCTGTGCTAGCCTTGTGTTCTGTTAACTGTAGCTGTATGCTTATCTTATGCTTTGTATACTCTGTAGGTCTGTTCAAGGCTGTTACTTTGTAGATTTCTGTTCTATGCCAGGTTTTCACTCGAAGATTCTAGCATTCTGCTAGTCTTGTACTTTGTATACTCTATCTATATAGCTATGTATTACGTTTTACATTCTAGCTCTATGCTAGCCTCGTGTTTTGTAGACTCTGTGTCTCTGCTACTCTTGCATTCAGCCAGGTATACTAAAGATGATATTTCTCCCTTCACTTTAATATTACCATTATCCCTCGTAATGCATTCACTCCGCTTTGTTAATCCACTACAAATAGTCTGTTTGCTAGTGATTGAAACGATCGGTGAGTATATAAAGATGAATGGCGCTATAATCGGATTTAACAAGCTCTTTCTGGGTGCTTGTTCAGTCGATGAGATTTTAGCCTGACATTTCTGCAGTGTAAAGCCAGATAAAAAACTAAAGCTGCCCTCAAATATTAGAAGTAGATTATGACGTGTTTTAAACATACACGTGTCTACATGTGTGTAAGTATGAGCCTAAGTTTATTAGCTAACTCGTGTCAGGAAAGTGCGTGTTTAAATTCCACGCCACGGCCCACAGGCTCAAGATGTTCTGTCAGCTGTTCCTCAGCAGCCTAATTTGTTCTCTTGTCCTACGCGGCCCTTTTTGCTCGACAGTGGAATACATCAACCTCGAACCTGGCTTCTGTGCAAAATTCCTCTTTAATGGGTTTTTAGATTCTCTTACATTTATAATGTGGCTCTTTGCAGCTAGTAAAGCAGGCAGGGAGTGTGAAACATGCATTAGGGTTCAGAGGTGATGAAGGTGTAACTGATATCTCTCGTGTGGCAATTACAGCCGAATCTGGATGATGTGGGAGCCTGAAGGAGTGAGAGAAATGGTTTAGTTTGTTTCTAGCCTTTGTATCACGGGGCTGTTCCTTCAGAGTTGGTGAGTTAAGTGTAAATGTTATGCCAATATTTATGCAGGGAAAGTTATGCATGTTCAGATTCGGGTTACGCTCGTGCTCAAGTTGATTTTCTGAGCTCCCCAATCAGAGTATGCACATCACCCGTGTGTAGTTCACATATCTGGCCAGGTTTCTTGCGTAACAGGATTGGAGATGGGGTCCAGGATACTGCCTTTAAACACAAGCACTTGCTTTTATGATTGAAAAAAAAAAAATCAGGGATAGAAAATGAGGACTGAATGAAAATATTTTGCTTTGTTTGTATTTTTACCATCAAATGTAACACCATGTAATGATCCCCATTATTCAGCAGCTAATAAAATAGCACTTGATCCAGCACATCCTGTTATTTTGAACTTTTATGAAACCACAAGATGCTAATTCAAGGTTATGTAATCGTAGTGCATGCACAGGGGGCTAGACTATTTTATAATGCTTTTAATTAGCTATTTTGAGTTATTGAATGAATAAAGTAAAGTAATGCCAGTGTTTTGGTTCATTCAAAAAAAAAGTTCACAAAAAGTAAGCCTAGCGTTTCTTCGAAGGCATGAGTCTTTAAGATGTTTTTGATGTGATGCACATATGATGCGATAATAAACCCAATTATGTTCTTTTCCAGATCCAGGAAGGCTCATGGCATCCATGACATCTCTTCTATCTATCTTCTCACTCCTTCTCGCATTCTATCTTTTTTTTCTGTATATGTTCCAGAGTGTTAATTATAACATCTGTAAATGATCCTTATTTGTTTCTGGCTTTTCCATAGTGCACTAAGGCAAGTGATATTTCAAAGAAATAAAGGATTAGGACTTTCACTTCCAGGACTAGCCAGTTAGAATGTTTTTCCTTGTCACTCGAACAAGCCCCGCCCCCTTTTTTTGAATCTTCCCTTCCTCTTCCTCTCTCTCTCTTTCTCTCTCTTTCTGGAGGTTGTTTTATGCTAACTCTTGTGTCTTCTTACTAACCAAACAGCTTCAAGTTCTTCCAGTTTGATTTGTACTTTTTTTTTTGTGTTGTTGTTTTACCTTACCTTTCGTGTCCATTTGAAATGACTAACATTGTCTCATTCACGGAATGTCGGACCATCTGTTGTTTTCTCTACTTAACTTGCGTACTTACATACTAACCTCTTTATGAAATTGTCATTCTTTTAATCGACAAACCAATCAATGAAGACATTATAGATTTTAATAGATAATAATTTAATAATTTGGATTGTTGCTTTTTTCAAAAAAATAAACAAAAGATTTTATTCAGTTTAAAAAAAATATATATATATCTATATATATTAAACACCGGTTGGCCTACAAGTATCTACTTTCCAAATCATTTACCAGCTGAGATCCGTCTCCACTAAAGAGACAAAAACTAAATGACCTTTATTGAATTCCTGGTTTGTCACTGCTATATTTTTTTTTTTCTTCCCCCCTCCCCTATTTTCTCCTAAAGCACTCAGGCATTGGACACGCTATGGTAAACAAACTGCATTATATGGTAGATATCATTCTAATTGTCTTCTACTTTGGTTTGCCCTGGATTTCCGTTTCCTCTTTCTATTCTGTTTGCTTTTACTGACTACACAATCTGCCATCGGTCTCAAGGTAGCCACAAAAAACTAAAATATCCACACTTTATTTCTTTTTCTTTCATCTTTATTATAAAAGCCGTGTTCTGCTTTTCACCCACCCAGGCTTTTTTTTTTTTGGTGTGTGTGTCTCATCTGCTTCCCTAAATTTGTGAGGTCTAAATACATTCATTTTTTTTTTTTAATATAAATATTTGCAAAATTAAGAATCTTCTTTTCTGTATATTTCCTCTTTTTTCATATTTCAATCCTTTTTGTTTCTCAACAAAAATAATAATTATTATTATTCAAATAATAATAAAAAGGATGTATGATGAGTCTAATGGCTGGCAGTAAGACTAACACACACAGTTGCGTGCAAAAGTTTGTACACCCTCAGGAGTTCCAATTGCGCGTAAGATTTATTTTATGATCAAATCCCGAGTTGGCTTTCGTAGACATGTTGGTCTGTTTTCTATTTTGGCTAATGGTTTCTGATGTAACCCAAAATGCCACTTGACTACAGTACCACAGTACAGTACAGCGGGATTTATTCCTGTACCGAAAGCTTCTGATGCAGCAGAGCTTTGATCCGTCAGTCTGTCCAGTTCTCAGCTTGCATGCTAACACAGCAGTCAGTCAGCGCCATTGTGCTTGTTATCTCATACTTGTTGTATAGCAAGTGTCCGATGTTTGCTGTTTCCAATATTTCGATGATGGATTCCTCCTTAGTATTATATAAAGAAGCTTTTGAAATGCTGAGAGGAAATGCCAGTGATATAATTACATATTCCATGTTAATACATGGAAGGAATGAAATAACCGCATGCTATAAATACTATAAAGACTGTCCTTGCTGTAAAATTATAATGAATTAACATGACCAAAAATGCCTCGCAATATAACA
>JAKKZN010000028.1:2844415-2857927 GCA_033441825.1 Pangasius elongatus
AGTGTACATTGATATACACAGTTGTACACTAATGTATGTCAGTATACACACATTTACAACAATATGCTCCAATGTACATCACTGTACACCAACGTATGCCAATGTACACCAATGTATACTGATTTACAACAGTGTATACTGATGTATGCCAATGTACGCCATTGTATGCCAATGTATACCAATGTACATCAATGTACACCAATGTATACTGATTTACAACAGTGTACACTGATGTATGCCAATGTACACCATTGTATACCAATGTACATCAATGTACACTGATGTACACCATTGTATGCCAATGTTGACCAATGCACAATGCAGAAATTAGCATTACTTTGAAAGTGTAGCTTCTTTTCTTGATTAATTGTAAGCAATGTGATTTACCATTTGGCTTCTTTTTGTCCAACGTAGTGGTGGTCAAAGGTAAGTAAAATGGATGCAGTGCGAGAATGTATTCAGAATCTGTTTAAGGGGTTAGATAAGATTGATTTAGTTTGGTTAGTGCTATATTGGTGGAATGACTGAAGTATAAAAATTATTTCTTGACTACCAGAGAGATATGGAGATTATATTATAAGATTTATGATTTAGCCAACAATGTGCAGATAGTACCATTCCATTTAGGTTTTGTTAAAGTTCTGATATAGTACAATATCTTTTTTTATGAGACCTCTGAGCTACACATATCATCCAATACGCTATGTGGCTGATAGTAGCATGATTTCTAGTATTAATTAGCATGCACAGATGACACAATCTTTTCTGTGTGTGCGTGCATGTGTATATAAACTGTCCATTGAAACCTGAATGAGCAAGATGTTGGGTAACTGCTGGAAGATATCTTTGGTTTGCTCTCGTAAAGCAAATGCCACTTCTTTGGATATGCGTGGGTGGTCAGAATTTCTCTAGCATACAAATGAAAAAGGCACTTGAGGCAAGTTACACTTTGTCTGACTTCAGTGAGCTTTACAGCTCTTAAACCTGGCTGGAGAGAGATAAGAAGACTACGGACGTGGTTTGGGAATATTTTAAAGCCTAGGGGGAGGAGGTTTGTTTATACGTTACTAAGGGTGCTTTCACATATTCAGCGTTTTGTCTGTCTGAATCAAACCCTGGTGTGTTTTCTGATTTGGTACAACTCTTTAGGCAGGTAAGAACACTTTGGTCTAATCACACTTGGGTGTGACAATTGGACGGTCTTGGTCCGAGCGAGTAAACTTCCAAGTTAACTCTAGTGGGGTTATGTGTGAGAGTTTTTTGTAGATTCATGCTAGGCACAAACTGAGCCAAAGGCCAGAGCTGTAGCACTGCAGAGATGCCATGCTTTCTGGATATTTGGCCTAACAAATAGAGCAGAGTCTTGGCAGGCAGTCATTTTTAACATGCTAATCTTCTCCTTTCACTCCTTTTCATCAAAAGCAAACTATTATAAGAGATTTATAAAATGCTTTTGTGTGTGTGTGTGTGTGTGTGTGTGTGGTGTAGAGTTTCTGGAGTTCAATAAAACAGATACATTTTCTCTTTGATTCACTGGGCCGTACCCACATGCTTTCTTCGTTGTCTACCATCACTTACTGGAATCTGCTATCAGCCCGGCTGGTCTGCTAAAATGAAACGTTTTGCCGTCTGGCTTATTTTGGACACTCTTGACAACGTTATGATTACTGCAAAAGCAGTTAGTCAGTCACAGGCTATTCGAGAGTAGAAGAATGGCCTGTCAGCTCACTTTTAATATATATAAAGTAGGCTCTGCAAACTTGCTGAGACCAATGCATCAATATAAAATAATTACCTCAGAACTGACAGGAGATCAATTTTCCCATATATATCAGAATGGGCTTGTGACAGCAAGATGGAGAATTTTAGTCCAGCATATTTTTTTAATGCCGTGCGCCTCTGTAGTGTCTTCTGGCAGATCTATGGGGGACTAGGGAGGAATTATATGACCGGTTTTCTGCAGCCGTATTTCTGTGCTGTTAGGATTCAAAATAACTAGAAGAAATAGAAGGAGCGAGTGAGGAAGAGTGAGAGTGGAAAAAGAGTGGGAGAGAATAAGTAAGGCTAGAAGAAAAAAAAGTGAAGGAAGGTGTTAGGAGGGGAGTCAGGGAGAAAGTAAGTAAAGGAGTGATGAAGTAAAAAAAAAAAAAAGTCTGATTTCAGTATTGGGAATCTGAAGACTCATCAGTGTCTCAGGATTTCACACGTTCTTTCTTTCTCTATCTCTGCGTTTTTCTTGTTTTCTTCTTAACCTTTCTCTCTCTCTCTCTCTCTCTCTCTCTCTCTCTCTCCATTTTCCTTCTTTACTTGAGTTATGTTGTCTGATGGTTTAGATGCATTGTATCAGTAAACAACGGTTAAGTGAGTTTTACTGTCTATAGTACAATTGATTGAGTGTCTCTTTGCTACATAAGCACCTACATAAGCACTTTAGGACAACTGACATATATATATATATATATATATATATATATATATATATATATATATATATATATATATATATAAAAAAGTCATTAAGTGTCATGTCATTGGTGTAACTTGTCAGACCAGAGAAGTGAGTTTGATTTTATTGTCACTGTTTGGTAACACTTTATTGGGGTACTGTTCATATGACTAAATGAAGCCTACATAAGCACTTTATGACAATTGACATATAAAAACCGTCATTAAGGTCTCAAATCCATTTCCTAAATCTTCAGAACAGAGAAGTGAGTTTAGTTTTACGAACAGTAGTAGTAAATTTAAATGCACTTCTCTTTTGGCAACTCTTTAGTGGTGTTCTTAGGGCTAAATGTAGCCTACATAAGCTGCTTATGCCAACTGACATAAAAAAAAAAAAAAGTTTTTATGGTTTCATGTCATTGTCATAAATTGCCCTAACAGTAAAGTGGGTTTGATTAATTTATTTTTTTTTATAATAGTAATCTAGCAATAGTAGTATTAAAGACACTTTACTTAAGGGCCGGGTTCATGTCAATATAGGTTTTCCAAAAAAAGCGTCATAACTTTGTCAACAAACATTAGTCTGTTAATGCAGATGTTATATCAACCTGACATCAAAATTGGCCAAAGCAGTCTTTGTTAGCTGATTATGTAGTTGTTACAGTACAGTACATAAGAGTGTATAGCTGTTTATGTAAGTTTATGTCGGTTGTCATGAAGGGCTTATATATTTGGGTCAAGTAGCCTTATTAACATATACTTTATGGCTCAAACTACACTAACTTTACTAGAAGGGTGCCTACACTGGGCCTTCAGAACATCCATATTACACGAAGCATTCAAAACTATTATGAAGCTTATAATTATGTATAATTAATATGCTTATAATTCAATTATGAAACTCCATCTCATAAACATACTTACTTATGAAGCCCATATGCCAGCCAAATGAATCATTTTAATGCCCTCAAATTAAACTGATAATGAAATCTGCATTTATATCACTTATGATGCATGTTATGACGTATTCCTTCTGTGTATGACTTTCTCAATGTCATGAATCACGAATGGCATGAAAATGTGCCGTTATTAACACTAATAACATTCAAGATAAAGATCATAAATACACGAAAAATCTTGACCTGTCGAACCGTAATGCTAATCGAGAGATATTCTGATGTCACCTCGCAAGTTTCGGTATAAGCTTGTTATAATTTCTCTAGCCTTGATTTATGAAGGTTTTATGCAATGCCTATGAATGCGTTATAAAGCTACTATGTAGGTACCCTTCAAGTAAAGTATCACCATGTATTTTTTATATTTGTTACGCCAAGCGACATCGAAAAACACGTTTAAAATGGTTATAGCAACGCATTGGAGCTAATGTGTCATTAGTGAGTTTTGAGCTACATAGTCAAGCGTGCAATTCTCTAGCTATTTGACCAACATTCCTCCATAGCAAAAGTTTGTTTTTCGCATGCTTTTAAAATATAGCCACAAAATCTCCTGATTCTTTTCTCCCAGATGTGAGATGATGCAAGAATGTGAAACCTGAAATCTCTGTTGGAGTGCACTCTGAGCATCATAGTCTCTGCTGGTGTATCCATTACTGTTTTGCCAGATAGAGTATCAAATGCTAAGTATAGGCCTAATCTTTTTTGTTTTTTTTTAAAAGATCATTTTTGTGCATAAGAGAGTAAACATAACCACATTCGACGACTGGGACACGGCGTATTTTCCAAACTATAAGATGCCGCCTAAATTCTGTCTGCTAAGGATATCAGGATGTACTATATGTTATTCAGTCTGTAATTTTCAGCTGAATGCCTCTCAGCAGTGCTTAGAACATATGTTTTGCATTCATGAAAAATTCATAAGATGGCGCAAACGGTATATACATGGTTTATTGGTGGTAGGGGAAGGGTTCTTGCCCCTCATGAGGTGCTACGTGTTAATGACTGGTTACGAAAAGTAAAAGATGTCTGTGGGGTGTTAAAAGATGTAAACAAGAAGCAGCAACTCAAAGATATCGAAGAGATGGCAGCCAAAAGAAAGAAGGTCGATATAAGGAGCTATTTTGTAAAGAAACCTGTAAGTCACTTATAGTCAAGTCCGCTAATGAAATTTGTTAGAATCTTAGGTCCCCACCAATGCCAAGAGCAAATCTACGCCATTGAGTTTTACAAACAGATCTACAAACCGTCAATTCATAATCAAGTATAAGTAGCAACTTCTTTGCCCCGCCCACTCAGCTCTCTAGTTACACCCACCAAAATGTTGCGGTACTGAGAGGATTTAGTCGGTACCTTTAAGTAACCGTGCATGTTGACGGCATAACCGTGGATTTGTAAATGTGCCATGAAAGTTTGTAATTCTAGCATGAACATAAATATGTAGCTGTATCATGGGTGTTGACTTTAAACCTAGGCTACAATAACAGGTGCAGGTTTTACAAATCTGATTATGGATTTATGATTCCTCAGATTGTGACCTTATAGATGTCAAGCGGTTCCGCAAGAAGGAAAATAAATGCGTAATTTGTTGTTTGTGTATGGAAGCGAACACTAACCTCCCTGTTCCCCCTTTTTCAGCTGGATCTCTCGCACAGGTGGCTGGCAGCTGGCTGACGCGCCCCTTGTTAACGATTCACATGTTCTAACGATGGAGGCCAGGCCACAAACAAGCTGTGCCAACATCATCAAAATGTCACCAGCATTGTGGCGGCTCTCTCCGAGCACAGGCGTAATTGCCAAACAGTGTTTACCGCCTGGACCGTAAAGCCTCTTGCCCCAGCCACACAACAGAGCAGAATCCATAATCGAAAGTCATTTCTATGCTACATCTGAGAGAACACATGGGGTACATTGTGTGCATTGTGATGTTACGTCCTTGACCGTTCTTGATTTGTGTTCAGTAGAAGATGGCAAGTCTTCCCTTTAGCGTTATGAACTTCTGAACACGAACATTGTTTATGAGCGTTCCCCTATATTTACTAGTATTAAGGTTCTCCAAGGGACAATACACGTAACGACTATATAAAGGAACTCGAAACGGCACCCTTCCCTGCTTAAAGCAAACCCTTCGGCTCAACTTGAGCTCCCTGTAGACTCTCTCACCCTCGTAGCAGACATAAAAATGTGTTGCCCTGTTTTCGAGGAAAGTACGGATGACGAAAACAAAATCGTATGAATGAAAATAAAGGAAAGAAACACTGGGGGAAAAAAAAAAAAAAGCACAAGAAAGCTCAGCAGGAGTTTCTCTAAAGTGCAGCTGTTGAAGGCCCATGCAAACATCTCTCTCTCAAAAAAAAAGAAAAAAGGGAAGATATTCTAACAAAACCTGTTATTACGCGTGTGACTAGTGCGTTTCTGTCTCCATTTTAGAGTGAATTATTGTTATCATGTTTTGTCCGTGAGTAGAAGGGCAGGCAGGAAGGTAAGTATAGCCCAAATATTTCCCAAAGCTTGTTCTGCTGTGTTGAATATCAGTAGAAATTGGCACTTGAGCTGCAGATAGTTAGAGATTGCTTGACTGATGGTACAGCAAGTTAATATTTTTTTTTTTTTTTATTCAAGTTTAACTGAAAGGTGCATAAGCAAGTTTAACTGCAAAGAACAAACATGTAATTAGCATCAACACAAGGGTGTGTTTGCCAAGGATTAGGCTTAGAAGTATGATGGAAAAGAGAGAAAAAAAAAAAAGC
Organism: Pangasius elongatus; assembly: GCA_033441825.1. Classification (NCBI taxonomy): domain Eukaryota; kingdom Metazoa; phylum Chordata; class Actinopteri; order Siluriformes; family Pangasiidae; genus Pangasius; species Pangasius elongatus. The sequence continues at coordinate 2,850,564 of JAKKZN010000028.1, forward strand.
GTTCCCAAATACAGAAAATGCAAATACATTGGCACATTTCAGCTGCTTCTATCCAAGCAGCCACATTTGATCCAACTGTGCTGATTTCTTCGCAGCAGATGCCATGTTAAACCCTGGAGCACTCAACGCTTTCTCTGGCCAGCGCTATTAGGGTAATTAAACGCAAAATGCTATCTGGCTGCAAATCGTGCACAAACCAAACCTTTGGCACTCGTGTAGGAGACGCATTCAAAGCACAAACCCAATTACCAAAAACACAGAACTGCTTCCATTGACCAGCATTCTCTCCTCATTATTGAGCCAAGTCAAGGTCACAAATTCAATTAAATAAAGCTGTTCCGACACATCGGGAAATGGTGCTTCTACATGCAATTGAACTGCGTTGAAGACTTCAAAGGAACACAACATAGAGGAATTCTCTCTCTCTCTCTCTATCTCTCTATCTCTCTCTCTCTCTCTCATGTCGCTGTTTTCCCATTTTTTGGTGTGCCATAGAAGTTGAACTTGGAAGATGAAGATATACATTCCTGTAACACTTCCTAGGAAGGTTATATTTATAATGAACTATGGATACATTATCATGTTATAATGCATTCATACGGCATTATAAACAGTGTTAGAATTAGTTGAGGAATATATATATTTGTTATTATTTTTATTATTAATTATGTTAGTTATTTTTTTTTTTTTGTATTAGGTTCTTATGCATTGTTATTGTTAACATGCTGCATTATAAGTAATGTAACAGATTCATGTAACAGATAATAGCACTAATACCTTTTCATAGTGCGGCATAAGAGTGTAAGACGTTTTTTATTGTACCTGAGCAATTATCATAAAATCTTTCAGAAATTCTGCAACATTACAACATACTACAAAAGGTTACAATACACTTTTATTGGCACTGTTATGAGGAAGAGAGGATATTGTTAGCTGTGAATGAGAGGTAGTGAAAGGAAATTCTACTTAAAGCTAGAGTTTATAAGGCTGCATGTCACCTACATAAAGTCTGATATAAACTGACCAACGTTTTTAAGGTTAATTCCAATAGGCAAGAGCTGACAGGCAAATCTTCACTGCTTGAGTGTTGAGACTATTGACATAACACTTAGGTCAAGTGACATAAACATGTTATGGCTTTCCTTGTTTTGTCATGACATACTGTCTTAACAAAACATAACTTTTTGCATAGTCATAATGTGACATAGGATACTAACATCTGCACTGTCTCCTGAACCCCGCACTCGGTGGTAAAAAATGTCATTAACATACTCTTGCAAGTTTCTTGTGAATGTTTTGTTTATGTTTATGAGCACTTATAATGCCATGACGCACTCTAAATTAGATCAAGTTTGGTTTTGATTGACGTCTCACGTTCTCAGCATCATGTGACTCGACATACTCGAAGTACTCTGAGCTACAAAATTAGTTGTCATTTTAACGTCAGCCAGTCCATAAAGTGTCATAAGGCAACCTGTGTCACTTGACATAGTATTACATACATCAACATCAACGTTAAGTAAAGCAGAGTTGACCCCTTGTGGAATAAACCTTTATAAATATTTATGTAGTTCTCACTAAAGGCTTATGTAGGTGTCATGCAACCCTATAAGCAGTATGATTAACAGCAAGTAAGGTTTTAGAGGAATGTAATTAGTTGTGTGGATGAAGAGTCAGATTAAGGAGAGTGGGCCGTTGCAGCTGTACTCTATAGAAACCTCCACTGCCTTGAGCCTCACCAAATCAAACATTACGGAAACACTACAGAGTAGACGACTACTCAAGTTCTAACCACTGTTTAATGTAGCTTCTTCCTTTCCTCCATTTCTTCTTTCCTCCTCTTTCTCTGGGGATCTCTTTCTCTTTCTCTCTCTCTCGCTCTTTATCTGATGGGCCGTGCCCGATAACAGGTGACCATATCAGTGGATGGCATTTTGACCACCACTGGTTACACACAGGAGGACTATACTATGTTGGGCTCAGATGATTTCTTCTACATTGGTGGGAGTCCTAACACCGCTGACCTTCCAGGATCACCAGTCAGCAACAACTTCATGGGCTGCCTTAAAGACGTAAGTGTGCTGGTGGAGACATGCATTTTTTTTTAAATTGGATTTGTAAAGTGATAAATCTAAGTGATTGGCTTGAATGATTCCTTGTTGGACCAATCGTATGGCAAGGGTGGTCCGATGTTTCTTCAGTTCCCCACTCTCAACTTTTGGTTCCTACCAACTTTAGTCCCCATTTACTGTTTAACGCTCAAAAGTAGAAGAACTTACAACCATGGTTTCATCTTATATTGTCATGTATGACCTCTCAGTAAATGTCCATAAAGACAGTATGAAAGAAATTAATAAAGAACACGAGTGTCTCTGATAATGACCATTGTTGATTGGAACTACTAAAAAAAAAACATGAATGACAACTGACATAAGTGGCTTGCTTCTTGCTAGTGTGAACATTTATTTATTTATTTATTTTTGTAATTTGCTAGCTGCTTGTGTGTTCTTTTAGACACCGTCATCAGGTTCTGAATGCCTCTCTATTTTCAATCATTCTGATTGTGTACATGTGCTTGTGTCTTAATTTAAACCTAATTCCAGTTTAGATGCTAAGCTAGATTCAGCATCTTGACACGCAAATTAAAAATTGATTTCTTCGATTGGCTCCTGCACTGTGTACTTGTACGTGTCGCCTTGCCTGTGCCCACAGAAATGCGCTCCCTTCCAAAATGAACTCGCTTTACAGAAGTACACTGCCTTTAATTAATCAGAAACTTGTCACTGAAGCAGCCAGCTTGGTTTCACACATTTTCACACGGTTTATTAATAGCTCTGCTGGTTAGAGTGACACAAGAACAGAGCCAACTGTAGCACAACAAGTCATGTATTCTGTGTCTAGGTTGATTTTGGATGGTTTTTATTATTTCTTTTAATTGATAGTTCTTGATTTTTGGTGTTGCGCCATTCATCCTTAAAGATGGTGGACTTTGATTGAGTTCCTGGTTACCAACTGAGGTACACATGATGGAAGAGGGGTTAGTGTGATCTGTTATTGAGTATTATCTGTTGTTAATGGAATTCAAGCTCGAGACCAGACCATTCAAGCGCACTATAGTTTCCTTTGGTCCAGTAGAGTCGTCCTTCATTGGCCAGCTTGACCAGCCATGATGTTTTAGCAGGGCAGTGGTAGCTCAGTGGTTAGGACGTTGGGCTTCTGATCGGAAGGTCATGAGTTTGATCCCCAGCACCACCAAGCTGCCACTGCTGGCCCTTGAGCAAGGCCCTTAACCCTCAATTGCTCAGTTGTATAAATAAGATAAATGTAAGTTGCTCTGGATAAGGGCGTCTGCCAAATGCTGTAAATGTTAACATCAGCCAGCCCAGAAAAACGTCAATAAAAATGTTACTTGATGTTTACATTTACAGCATTTGGCACTTATCTAGAGAGACTTACAGATATCTCATTTATAGGATGGTTGAGGGTTAAGGGCCTTGCTCAAGGGCCACGGCAGCTTTGCAGTGCTGGGATTTGAACCTTCAGATCAGTAGGCCAATGTTTTAACCACTGAGCTACCACTGCCCCTTACTATCAAAATACTATACTTACTGTCAAAATTTCATGTTTATGACAGCTCATGTCTAGTCGAAAAAACCTGATTAATAAATGTTCTAATAGCTTTATGTAAATCATCATGAAGGGCTTATGTAGGTGCTAGAGGTGTAGCACAAGCTGTTTAATGCTCCAAATGTCCCTATCGTTATTCAGACCCAAACTGGGCGTGGCCTAAATCCGAAGTTTTTTTTTTTTCTTTTTTTTACTTTGTATTAAATATGAACTCTGCCACTATGCCTTCAGAAACATAGAAAAAAAAAACACAGGTAGAAAGTGCTAGAACTATCAACATGATCTGTGAATTGTGGCTCTGACAGTTCCTCAACCTCAGCTACATCACTTGAGTCCATAATTGGTCTCAACTAGAGATGTATGCGTATTTTTTTAAAATCCTGCTCACGCAGTTAACATTTTAACTTCCCATGATATTTTCTAACAAATTTATTCGGTTCTGTTTCCCAAAATATAACCAAACTAGCTGAATTTCAGCCTATTTTAAACCTAATTTAAGCCTAATTTAAAACACCACATCACACTGGATCGTGCAATTACTAAAGATGAATGAATAAACATTGTAAATGCATGTGGTCTTCTCACAAGCTTCGTATCTAACAGCTTGCTTGCTTTTTGTCGCATCCTGTAGGATACCATTCCGAGTACAATCTTTAGGGCAAGCGTTCTAAAAAACTGAAAAAAATAAATAAATAGTGAGCTTCCTATTTGTATTTGTCCTGGTGAGAGAATATTATATGTTCATTCTGAATAATGTATATACATTCCTTTACATTCTTAGTAGATGTCATGCATCTCTATAAACAATACCATTAAGGTGAATGTTATAGAAATCCGACATATTGTGAACATCACTGTCCATTGCAGCTGTACTCTAGAGAAATCTCTATCCTCCAGTACAGAAAACAATACAGGGTGGATGACTACATTGAGCCCATTCCTATTGCCTTGGACCAGGTGTACAGATTAGCGTTGTTTACTGTGCGCTAACGCAACTGATTTGGCTAATTATGAACCTTCATTACATGAATGAGGCTAATTCCAGGAAGGCAGGATATTAAATAAGGAGTGCCTAACCCCGTCAAAGACTGGAATGAGTATTCCTGCTGGAGTGTGATCAAGCCGACTGAGCTAGTCCAACAACGTTGCCGTAGCCAATTCAAAGTTTTCAGAAGTTTTAGGAAGTCTGTATATGGTCATGCGTGGATGGCTTCTGCCTTTGCTTCTTATCATCATTTTGAAAGACTTGCTTATGCAAACAAGAATTCCCACTGAAGCAAGCCATTGTCTCTCCAATATAAATGGCCCCCTTCAAGCGTTGAATTATAATTAGGTATTATTTACAGTTAAAGCTTATGAGAATTATTAAGAGTTTTTATGACAGTAATAACTTTGCGCATGACTTTGGGGGGGAAAAAAGGAAAATCTCATTATGCGTATGGTCATGAAGTTTATTTTCCTTTTTTAAAAATATGAAATAATAATCAACAATAAAGTTGAGTCACTGATCCATGCTGGGCCGCCCATATCATATAATTACATTTATGGCTTCCCATCTGCGGCAGTTATAAATCAGTGCTTCACTGTGATCTAATGATCTGTTTGTGATTCATAAGGCAGGCACTTTCATCCAAAGTGGCTTACAGTTGAGAGAGGATCCAACCCAAATATAGAGCTGAGCACTTGAGGGTTTGTCACAAATTCCCCCTCTCTCGGTGTGTGCTACGGCTCCCCGTAACGAATAGCACTGTTTTTGTGTTTCATATTTGCTTATGTCATGTGATTGTGCATTGTTGCTGTACGATTCGCACACTGCTTCTCATCGCATTTTACAGGGTTTAGGGTCGTGTTCAGGGTCCCGTTCCAATGGTGACAAGCATGATGTGCTTATATTTTGGTTTCTCTTCTGGTCCTATCTCCTCCCCTCTTCTTGGCATTGGTTTGTTACCTAAATGTGTGCACCTGTTCTGTGTTTACTCGATTAGTTTGACTATGTACACCCTGCTCTTTTTTGTTTTGGGCCTTGGTGCACCATGTTCCTTGCTCATTGTTTAGACCTTTGCCAGTTTTATTATTCTGAATATGGATCACATTAATAAAGCACACCCTAAATGTTCTGCCTCAGCTTACTGAACATTGCACCTTCTATTCACTAGATAAGGACCATAATCACGAAGCCAAAGAATACAGTTTCATCTTAAGGACCTAGTTGGTTTACTTTAGTATGTCTCAGGTTAAATTTGTATTGTTCAATAAGAGTATAAAGACATTCTACACTTTTGATACAATGTCTTTGGGGTAATATTTGTACAGCTCTATTGCATCAATAGACTTCAAATCCAAAAAATGTTAACTATATAATAACAGAGAATACCATTGAGGCAAATACCCTCCCAGCTCTGTTATTGGAAACTTTTTAGTTGTGACTAAAGTTCAATTTACCGCCACCTACAGGTTGTATACAAGAACAACGATTTCAAGCTGGAGCTGTCCCGGTTGGCCATCGAGCACGACCCGAAGATCAGTCTCCATGGTGACCTGGTGTTCCGCTGCGAGGACGTAGCAGCGCTCGACCCCGTGACCTTCGAGACACCCGAGTCGTACATCGCACTCCCGCGCTGGGACACCAAAAAGACGAGTTCCATCTCTTTTGACTTCCGGACGACAGAACCCAGCGGCCTGCTTCTTTTCAGCCACGGCAAGCCACAGGGCAACAAAGAGCAGCGTCACGGGCGTGAGCTGAAGACGGACTACTTTGCCATGGAGCTGCTGGATGGCTTTTTGTACCTGCTCATGGACATGGGCTCTGGTAGCATCAAGCTCAAAGCCAGCAATAAGAAGGTCAATGATGGGGAGTGGTGCCATGTCGACTTTCAGCGGGAGGGAAGAAAAGGTGAGGAGACAGGAGATCTAGAGGATCTCTAGATCTAGAGAAAGTTGCATTTTATTGCTGCTTTTCCCACTTTTATGGTAGGATTGCAGAAGTCATACACAGAAACACACACCTATAGCTGTGTCTGCCTGACTCTAAATTACTTTTTAATAGACAATTAAAAGAGCATAATAACTCTCATTGATGCATCCAGACAGATTCAGAGATCTCTTCTGAGACGCACTTGTGCTCATCAAACCACACACACACACACACACACTCTTACACCTGTAATGTAATTAGCACATTTTCATCCTTTATGGTGCACTAGTTCTCGAGTCCTTGACAATGCGGGGGAAAAAAACCCTTTTGGGATACCATACTGTCACAGATTGAATGTGCTGTTGATCATACTCATATGTCAGCCATATTGTTTGTGATATTATGCTCAGGTTGGAAAGAGGGTACGAAAATGTGGCCAAAAACTTTTTGATCTGGGATCTACAGAGAGTGATTAATAACATTAAGAAAGCACTCAGAGAACAAAACCAAGTTAATAGAGCAATTAGAAGGTTTGCGCCAACAATTTGGAGTATAAATCCTAGTGTATTTATCCCAGGTTTTTATTAATGCACTCCTTCAAATACATTATTGTTTTTATGGTAACTGGAACTCATCATTAGTCATTTCTGGATGACTGAGAAATCGAAGAGCGATAAGAGAAACGTCGAACATCCAATACGAATCCCGCTAATTAAAGGCTTTTAAAATGCACCAGGTTTTATCTATTAATATCATGGATGTAAATGTTACAGTTACTTGGGACATTGGGTTTCTCTTCTTTTTATACTGCTCTTCTTTCATT
>JAKKZN010000028.1:2922457-2933442 GCA_033441825.1 Pangasius elongatus
CTGGTCATTCACTCCCCCCACCTACAATCCCTGCCGGACCTGAGACTCGAACCCACGACCTTCAGGTTCACCTTCAGTTTACAAGTCCGACTCTCAGACCATTAGGCCATGACTGCCCCCATTGTTGTTCCATTCATTGTTAATGGCTTCAAACAATTGATGTGCAGTTGAAAAATGTTTCCTGGTTCGTTTGTGTTTAGACCAAATATTCTCCACTGGGTTCATACGTGGACTCTGGCCAGGCCAAAACATGATCTCAAGCCACTTTCTAGTGGTCTTTGCAGTGTGGGCGGGAACACTGTCTTGTTGAAAAATAACGTCTGATCGTTCCGCTTTAGAAAACAACTCTTCAGTTGTGGGAAGCAAGCCTTTCTGGAACATTCTCCTGTATTTCGAAGCATTAACTGCCTTTTCACAGTGAAGCAGCTCATCAGTAGCAGCAGCTGAGAAAGCTCCCCACACCATGACACCGCTTCCTCCATGCTTAACAGTGGTAGAGATGCCTTCACTACTGTATTTCTCACAAAGACACCTCTCTGGAGCATCACCATCGCTCAAATCGTGATTCATCACTCCACACAAGCCTGCTCAACCACTCTCAATCCAACTTTCCATATTCTGCCAAAAACTTTGTCTGTGATGTTTTTCTGAGACAGCAATGGCTTTTTATGGCATCTCCTCGACACAAAACCTGCATTAGATAATCATTAGATAGCCATTTTAGGTTAGGCCCTCATTTTTTTTTCTTTTTCCCCAGGAGTGTATGTTCATCTCTCATCATTTTTATTCCCATCTCTCAAATTCTATCCAAAAAAAGCCTTTAGACGGTTATGACTGTCGTCCGTATCCACTTTCCGATCTTATCTAAACGATCAGAGAGGGACAGTGCCATTGATCCGGCCGGCCGTTCTCTGCGAGCTACTAATGACATTTGACCAGCTGGAACTCATACACACAGAAGATCAGACCATTCGGAAAATGAACACTGATTGGCCTAAATCAATCTGTAGAGGTTTTTTTTTTCTTCAAGGACAAAAGCAAGTAAAATGGACTCTCTATTGAATTGCGTCAACTAGTGTGGAGTGATAAAGCAAATTATAGTGTTTTTCAAAAGGAATGAGAGTGAACACAAGTTATATAATTTGATTGATATACCACTTTGCTTTGCAGTGATTATTGTCATTGCTCTCCATCTCTCTCTCTCTCTCTCTCTCTCACACACACACACACACACACACACACACACACACACACATTTGTACATTCATAACCATTTCCATCACTCGTAAATTTACAGGACTCATAATTTGTACTGAAATATTAATATTTATTAACCGTCTTCATTGTTTTAAGGGTTATTTATTAACTTATTAAACTTAAGGTTAAGATAAGGAGTAGGATTAGAGCTTTATTTCTTCGTGTCTGGCGTAGTTTTATTTATTTATTTATTTATTTTATTTTTTTTTACTTATTTAGCTATTTACATGACCACTGCATAGTTGGTTATTTTCCAATAACAGCACATCACAAGGTGTTTTATTATTCTTATACCACAGCCATCTGCCAATGATTCCAATTTTTTAATCAATTAAAGACACATCATGTGTTTTTTTTTTTTTTATCCAGTTATTGTTGCGGGTAATGTTGTGGAAGTGAGTTCCTGTTATCATTTCCATCACAGCACCTATAAACACTCAGTCCATCACCAGCCTCATTTATTTTCACAGTTTTAACTACGATAAGAAAACAAGCCATGATAAGCTTGTCATGTTACCATGAAACCGAGAAACTACTTCCGCAATTACTGATAAAAAAAAACAACAACGTTTTAACACATTCCCTTTTTGCTTTTTACATATTCTGACACAAATCTTCATGATGGTTTCTTGATAACATGACAAAGTGCAATGTTTGTCTTATTAACTTCAAAAGAGAGAGAAAAAGAGAGGTTACAGCTGCTATGACGCAAGTGATAACACGAACTAAACTTTAAACATAACTAAAAATGGATAAAAATCCATGTCAAATTTATGATGGATTGCTATTCGATTAAGATTACAGATTTGTAATCATTGGGAAATCGCCGCGGTGTAAGAGGAATAGAACACCTCAGGATGCGCTGTGCAGTGGCAGTGACATTAACTCACAACATCGCACTGATTATTTTCCTATAACAGCATGCCGTATCATGATTTATACCCCACATTCTGATACTCAAGTATGCAATCATACAAATGTTTTTGCTATTTTACAATATTAATCCCTGGCCACAGGGAATACCGGACTTTATCTTTTTCACCGGGTGAAAATGGACATCATGCTTTCGCTCATTTTTCTTTTCTGCCTTTCTTTCTTTCTTCCTTTCGCTCTTTAATTATCCGAATCTTTTACACTGGTGCCGAAATGCGCGAGTAGCCATTTTCTCTAAACAGTTAGTAAATGACATGGACTGATGAAGGTGTTTCATTTACGAGACGACCGCCGCCTCACCCTGCTCTCTCATCGTGCGTGACAGACAGTGGAAATGCGGAGCGCAGGATGGGAAAAACGAAGGAGAGACCGAGAGAGATTCCTTCTGAACGAGGGAGACAGTTTTAGCCCACGGCAGCATGTCTTCAACAAGATTTATTTCAGTAAGTTTACCAAATAAAAAAAAAAAAAGAAAAAAGTAAACTTTGATTCGTAATACGTTTCATAAGAGTGGATTATCTGAGTGACTCCCAGTGACCTGAGAAAATGGATATAGCAGAAACCCCTTAGGGGTCTTACAATCTTTAAATCTGAGTCAGTTCTCTGAAATGTGGATGGAGAATGGGTCGTAACTCTTCGGTGACCTTTCTTAGTGATACCGCAAGGGTGGGACAAATCTGCCCTGCTCTACCATCCACACACACCATTGTCACACGCGCTCCCCTACATTTTCCACAATTATGCTGTCAGAGCTAATAACATGTTTCACAGCAGCACAAAAATCCGGTCTTAAGTGGCTAACGGTGGTCATAAATGTCAAATCTGTCTCTTTTAGTACAAGATTTATAGGTGGTGGAGTGGAGGGAGATTCATAAAAAAAAAAAAAAAAAAAAAAAAAAGTCAGATTGGTGTGTTGCTTCTTCCCTATTTGTCTCAGCCCTTGGGGTATCTCAGCGCAGATCTGGCAACCCACAGCGAGCCTGTCCTTTAGGCTTTACTTCATCATTTAAGCTATTTTCATCCTCAGCATCAAAGTCACGCCACTTCTAAAGCCAGTCACCAGTCTTGATCAGTCTCTCTCTATCTCTCTCTCTCTCTCTCTCTCTCTCGCTCTCTTTCCCTTTCTCTATTCATATTCTTTCCTGTCAGTCTCCTTACACATTCGCACGTTCCTTCTCTCCCTCAAGCTTCTGTATTTATTCGCCTATCTATAAGGCTTTCATGCTTAAAAACTCTGGGGCATTTGCTGTGAATATCTCAGTACACAAGATGAGATGCGTAGCATTCAACAGATTTTGTTCAATTTCCATTTTTATCACACGAGGAATAACAATAAGCATTGAATAAAACACTGATTACTGTCCTATAACTATAGGTCCCAAAGTGTTTTATCCTCTGACATAAACACACCTGATGTCAAAACAATATGACCTAAAATAAAGCCCTTTGCTTCATTTACTGCTTGGTGAAATATGATTTTACTGGATATGGAGCTTTTGTATTGTGAAAAGGTCTTTCAACAATGCTGTAGGTTTAGATTTATACCATGGTTCTGTTAGCTTCAGCCATTTATTTATTTATTTATTTTTACTAAAGTGATTACAGATCTTTAGAGTAGTCAACCTTATCTTATACAGTACGTCATATCAAATTGCTAACCATGCAGAAGTAATTAATGCTGATCTTCTTTATATGCTTATCAAATTTAGAGACTAGCCATACAAATATGACCTTGCTTTGGGCACCCGTGGCAGTGGAACGCGTTTAGATCAGAACTCCGGTAAATTGACTTTGAAATTTCTGACTTGTGTTTATGTGGCGGCTCCGCCGTACGTGTCTCCAGGTTGTTGCCACAGAAATGATAAAGTATTAGAGTAAGTCTGAGATTAATCGAATGAGGCCACTGTCAGAGCTGCTGTTATTGAAAATGGATCAACACCTTCTGACCAAGCAGAATCAAGAATTCAACAGTTTTTTTTTTTGTTGTTGTTTTTTTTTAACTTTGACTTTAAGACTTTGGCTCCTGACAACACTTCACTCTGCTAATGTTTTACATGAGGCTCAAAAAGATGCCAGCATGTTAATTCTTCTTTTACAAGCAATTTTGTCTAAGTCTCGTCACATCTGATTCACATTTAAATCTTTCCCGGATTTCAGCTCTAGCTTGCACTCACATTAAACCCCTTCATGAGTAATCACCATTAAATGTATGAAAAAAATGATTTCTTTGCCATTTTGATGTCTGGCCACCAGGCAGAAGAAGAAAGTACGTTCAGTATTTCATTCTATGAGTTTGTTCTGACTCATAAATATAGACCCGGGTATTTTCACATTTGACATTGAATAGTTTTATATTGAACTTTTTTTTCTTTTTCAAATTTAAGCAGTCTAATCTTGCAGTAGTGCTTGGACCCCTCTCTCGCTTCTGTTAAGGATTGCAATCCATTTCTTAGCATCACAATGATAAGAAAGTTTGAATATATACGCACGATATATAGATTCGTCTCACCATACTTTCATTCAAGTTGCACTGAATTGCAACACACACATACACACACACACTACTTCAGGTCACAAATTTGACGCTACGATTCACATTGCCCATTCCCTGAAATATCTCCAGTGGTACTATACTCAAAGCACTTCATAAGCTAAGGTAAACATATATATATATATATCGCTTTATTTCGTGGCTATGCATGGTCAGCGGGATTCGGCACGTCCCTCCAGATGGCTTTTTTTTTCCCCCTTTACTTTCTGATGGCTGCTTATGTTTTGGTGGAAGCTAATTAATGTGACAGGAGTACACCTGCTTGGTAATGTGTTTTATTGATTTATCCTGATGAAGGCAGCAAGCTGTAACATGTTGGTATTTTAGCCTAATTAAAACTTTCTTTCTTGCCGTCGAGAGAACTCTGCCACTAATTAGGTTCCTTCACAACGCATTTGAGTCCCAGGTAACAGCGGAACATCTCTATGTGGTAACATATGGACGACTAGTGTTTGTTTATGTTGTAAAGTGCAGCACGGAGAGGGAGGCAACATACGCATTCGTTCAAAAGTTCAAAAGACACATCAATATTCATGCAGGCAAAGTTCCTCGTGTTCAGAGTCGACTCATGCACGTGCGTAACCTGATATTTTGGGCTCTAAGATTAAATGACCTGGGAGTAGTTCATGGATCTAAGGCTGCTTCTTTAAAGACAAGCATTTACCTTTAAGCCTAAGAAAACTAGGTGTGTAGAAAATGTGGACTTGTGATTGTGAAAAAATGAGAAGATGGCAATCATTCAAATAGACTTCTGATAGTAGTCTACATAAAGCATGAATAGTCCTTGTTGTAATTATCACTGCAAATTTGTTTTCATTCAACACTCTTCCTTCCACTCTCCTCAGGGTTCAGCAGTTTATGTAATAGCACTTAATCCAGCATGTCTTATTTATTTTCCATAATGAACTAGAGGTATAGCAATAGAAAGCATAAAGCTTAGTCATGCATTATATATATGGGGGCAGTCATGGCCGAATGGTCTGAGAGTCGGACTTGTAACCTGAAGGTGAACCTGAAGGTCGTGGGTTCGAGTCTCGGGTCCGGCAGGGATNTCTGCCACCCTCAATACCACGACTGAGGTGAGACCCTTGAGCAAGGCACCGATCCCCCAACTGCTCCCCGGATGCCGTCTCTTCTGATCTCCTCCATGCAAAAAAAAAAAAAAAAAAACCTTTTTATTGGCTTTACAAGGAATATATATTTATTATTTAATTTATATTGTCATATCTATGCCATTTTTCACAGTATGTATTTAATATGGGGTAACAGTTCATAACAATTCATACCAAAGAATGATATAATCTGTAATGCAGAAGTGTATGAAGGAGACACTACACACATCTACATACTCTTGACATTAATTATTTTGCCATTTATTATTATTATTTTATGTGTGGTTGTAAATCAGCATAATTAAGTAGTAACTTCCAGCCTGTATTATTCAATTAAGTACTAAATTATTTCTCAGTGGGTAAAATGACTAAAACTATGACATCACATTATGGCATTTGTCGGACCCACTAATCCAAAGTGATTTACAACTATTTCATTTATACAACTGAACAGTTGAGGGTTAAGGGCCTTTCTTGAGGGCCCAGCAGTGGCAGATTGGTGGTGCTGGGATTTGAACTCACAACAATCGGATTAGAAGCCCAACATCTTAACCACTGACACCCTCTCTGAGGCTCTACTGTGAATTCTTCTCATACCAACAGCCCAAAATGCTTTAAAGAAAAATTCTTAAAAAGGTCACGCTGCCTGCGCTATAGTTCCGGCTTCAAACCCGTGACTCATATTGACCGATCTGTAACTCTTAAGGCTATATGGGAGAGATGAAATATTCATCACAAGCTCATTCTTGCTCTTTCTACCTCACACCAACAAACAGTCTTCGGTTCTCTATCTCACAGCCGAGTCTGTCTGAATCATCGTTCCTAATGATCACTTTCTCACGACTATAAAGTGTATAAATTACTTAAATATTGCATAAGCATTTCCTGAAATTAGCTTTCTTGACAACCTGAAATAAAAAAAAAGGATATGATTCAAATGCCTTCTTTATTGAATCATCCTTTTCAAATGTCAATGCCATCAGAAGAATTTTGGAAAGAACATTGCAGACTCTACTAATATCTGCCTCTTCAATTCAAAACTGCTTCCTATTGATGCACCGGGTCTTAGATTTCTGCCGTGAAAGTATTTTTCTCGTTTCCATCCATTTTAGAAATGCTTATTGACTTTTACTCGAGCAGAGACCCAATTTATCCTCATGTTTCTGCAGGATATAAATGTTTAATGATGAAATTAGGGGCCAGAGATGAATGAATGGTATGATAGAGGTTGTAAGGGTATATTGGCACACTGCATATCCAATGCTTAAAGACATTTGTCCAGGCTAATGCGCCACTGGCCCCTCATTTAATATCACTTCCTGTGTATAATATATGTGTGTATATAGGACAGGGGTCTTGTTTTGGCATTCGGTAATGATATTGTTCAGTGTTCAGGCCAGTGTCTGTACATAAGGCCTACATTACACTTTAATGACAACAGACATAAGCCTACATAAGCCTTCCAACAGGTGACCACTGCCATAACAACTGCTTGGGGAACACACTCTATAAAGGCAATATGAATGCTTTCATTATATGTTATAATGCATTCCTAAGGTACAACTGACATAAAACTGGCAAAAATACATTTCTAATTTGTTAACAGAATGCTTTATAAGCAGTGGTTACAACACTTCTTATAGTTTGCTCAGTTGAAGGGTTTCTTTGGTGGTATAATGTTATGAAAACTACTTATAATGCACCATGTTAACAATTTAGAATGCATACTAAAGATAGATATAAAGTGTAGTGCATTTTCCTAAATAGTTAGAACAATATCCATAGTCTTATCAATGCCTTATAACACTTATTTTATAAATGTTCATAAATAATTATAACAATGTGTGCAATGCCTCATAGATAGATAGATACAGTAGATAGATACATAGAGTGCTTTATTGATCCCTGATGGAAATTGTTTATAAATAAATGCATTATAAACTGATACGCATGTGTTCGTTGCTCATTATAAATGTCAGTGTCAAGCCGACAAATGATTCAAATCACGTCACAGATGTTTACAGGCACAAGCTTGTTATAACACTCTCCTTGGCTGACTTATGTGAGAACTGACGTGTCAGTGTCATGTAACGCCAATCATGTGACATTACCTGCCAAGTGAACATCAGAAACACCTTCTCCTTCTCAAACCTGAATGCAAACTCATAGAAATTCACCTTAATTTAGGTTCAGCTAATATACATATCAAAGCTATTGTGGTGTTATAGCACTGTCTTAGGGTTCTATAGCAATCTTTTAAAAATACAGAGATAAAAGTGACATGAGTAGCACCTTTGGCTGTTATTTTTCCTCCAGCTGTGATGCAATCATTACCCTTCAGACAAGGCTACTTGGGGTGCTGTCTCTCTGAAAGCAATGATTCCTTAATGAACGGTCTGGCATCATGGTGTATTCAAATATTTTATATTTTATCGCTGACAGACTGCAAGATGTACAATGAAACTTTCTCTGTATATGGACCCGAATACTTTAGTGTTTGTTATTTGGCAAAAAGATCAAAACATGACCTTTTTGGTTCATAGCGAATTTTCTATGCATGACATACACACCCTTACTGTGGCATTGATAACCTTTAACTCAAAATGACGTTAGTAACAGTCCTGGCCCTGGAATCAGGGCTGCCCTTAACCTGTCAAGGTAGGCAGTTCATAAGTAGTTCAGCTTCTGAGATTCTGTCTCATGGTAATCCAGTGTTTATTATATAGTCTACTAACATCTAACATGGAGACAAGTGACCTCTCTCACTTGTGAGTTACAACACACTACAGACATGGGGGTTATTACAGACTAAAATATCACTTTAAAACGTACTAAATATCAAAACTGAGGATCTTAGGCAGGGGAAGTGCAGTCATGATTTCTGCTACTGGTTTCCAAAAGGTAGTGTTCATAGAACTACATAAAACCTACATAAGCCCTTCCTGACAACTGACATAAAGGTGCATAAATATTGAACAAATGTCAGACTCGTTTTGTAAATGTCATTATATTATATTGTACAATATAATGTGACATGACATAAAGCATTCAAATACCAAAAATGATATGGTAACATTTTCTACGAAGGTCATTTTTAGAATGAACTTAACACATGCATATCATGTGGCATTACAAGGCATTTATAAAGCATTATAATGCATTCATAGGGCATTATAATCATTGTTATATATTGTATTTATGAAAATACACTTTATAGCTTAATTTATTATTAATGAATTTCATGATTTTTAACATGATTCATTATAAGTAGTGTTCATAATACATTATAACGCCAAAGAGAAACCAAGCTCACGATCAAGATCTGACTCATGTCTTCAACAAATGAATTATACCAGAGAAATGATCAGAAAATCCCTCTATAAAACTATACAACATTAGATTTGAAAAGTGAAAGAACTTGTCAGTGTGTCTACAACTGAAAATAATGCACTAAGCAAAGTGAGGCTGGATTGTAACAACAACTAACAACAATTAAATTCTATTAACAATGTATAGATGCATTATAACCATTGTGATATTGCTATTAATAATGATAACAATGTGGATAATACCTAATGATATAACATTTTATGAACATATTCATAGGTCATTATGCATTATGCATTGGCCTTCATAGAAAATGTAACCAAATATACATTGGGTATGGTGTTATAAATGTATATATACCTGTTATAAGTATTAATCTATCTAATCTAATCTTATAAGCATGCATAGACCAGAACATGCCAGAAGTACAGACAGCTGCAACTCAAGTCCTGGAAAGCATGAAAAGTGTTATGACACAAAGTCATGCCATGGTACTTGAGTCAGGTGTTATGTCGACTTGTTAAACCGGAATGAGAAGTGGTTATACCACAGCATCATAACACCCCATCATATATGGTATGCATATGACATGTAGCCCAGTATATTCACCCTGGCAGTGAACGTAACTATGCACATCTATGCACATAATTCCAATATCAGACATCACACTGATAAGCTGGGCACCTGGAAAGAAATATATTAAAAGGACAAAGTACTTGTGAGGCTGATTTGTGAGTATTCGTAATAGGAAGCAATAGAGTACAGAGCGAGAGGAAATGAAACGGATGAGGAACATCAACATCAAGAGCGCCGATGTGCAGACAGACAAATGGATGAGACAAAATTTAAGAGTGATCGCGAGAAGGATATAAGATAGAAGAGAGAATCGTTAAAAGGTATTGAAACCCCGTATTGCCCCAGGGTGTTTATAGCAGCTGCTATGGAGGCTGTCTGTTAAAGAACAAATAGCGCAATAATAAAAATGAAATGAATATTGCACTTTAAATGTGTTATCTATTTATACAGCCTTCTGTGCAGAGAGTAAGCATATATTCCATTTTTATCAGCGCTGAAGTAGAGGTTTGAGGGACTGTAGTGGAGGGATAAATATGATGGAGTAGCGGATGTTTTTAAGGTGGCTATAACGTAAAAAATATCTGGAAGCTTTCCAGATGATCAAACAAGCTATAATATAAATGCTTTGTCTAAATGCATGTTGTTTATTCACATGTCTGGTAAACATTGCGTATAACCCTAAGTTCACACGACGACAGAATGACAGGCGTCCATTTTCTGTGCAGAAACAGAGCCAGAGCAGTGAGTGACACTTGAATTGTGATTTCCTCCGCTCTGCACAAATTAGGTATGAAGTGACAAACAATTGGCTGGATTGATTCATCAGACCAATCGTATGCCTTGTGTGAGCAGACATTTCATCCGTTCCACACTCACTTTACCTGTTATTTGTACCCATTTACTGTTTGGCACACAAAATGGAGGAAATATTTGTACTTATGCTTATCCATCCACTGTACCACTTATCCTACACAGGGTGCCAATACATCGCAGGGCACATTCACACACACACTCATTCACTCACTACAACCAATTCGGAAATGCCAGACAACCTACAACGCATGTCTCTGGACTGGGGGAGGAAACCCCCGAGCACGGGGAGAACATCGAAATGGGAATCGAATCCTCAACTCTGGAGGTGTGAGGCAAACATTCCAACCACTAAGCCAACATATACAACCTTCCTTAAATGTGTATAGAAACATTGTGAAGTAAACTAAAGCTTGGGA
>JAKKZN010000028.1:2971901-2983082 GCA_033441825.1 Pangasius elongatus
TTGATTCTCGCTGACATTTTTCTATCACACAGAACTCCCGACACCTTTCTCCACCCATTCCAACCTGCCTGCACTCGAATCATCATGCGAATAATCATGCGAATCGTCATAGGCTCAGCCTTATCATTCTTTCATATTCAGTAAACGCTTTGTACTGGTCAGGGTTGTGGTGGATCCGGAGTATATCCGGGGAACACTGGGTGTGAAGAAGGAATACACCTTGTCTGGGGCACCATGCAAACCCATGTTTATACATACATTCATGCCATGGGGCAATTTAGCATGGCCAATCCACCTAGCAGTCTTTGGGAGGTGGGAGGAAACTAGAGAACCCAAAGGAACATGTAAACGCCGGTCAGAACCCGGGACCGTGGAGCTGTGGCACCCCAATGGCCACCATGATAAAATGAGCACTTGCAGTTCTCACTAATAGTTGCCCTGTCCTTGTGTATCACTTCTTTTATCTAAATTTCTTCTAAGTATGTCCTCCTCATGTTTCACAAGGAAGGAGATAAATTAAAACCTGATTGAACTTTTTGAATCTTTGCACTTTTCTTCGCTAAAAACAGAGCATGTTCACTCTCTCTCCTTTTTTTTTAAACACATTTTTCATACTGGTAGCTTTTTTTCCCCCTATCCTGATGACTTTGTTGACAGTCGCTAACATACTTGTCAAAAATAGGTCTCCCTTTTTTTAATCCTCCTATAGAACCAAAGACAAGATTAGCCTAAGCCTGTATTGCTATTCATCTGAATTGTCTTTCTGAAGCAAACCTCAGAAGTACGCTTATTCCCTATTGGTGGCATTATTTAAGAAGCAGTAAAACAGACTGCTGTCTCTGAAGCCACTGAGCTTAGTAAGGAGGCCATTTCAAAAGATTGCCAAAGACATGATCATTACACGGGGAGTTAGTACCGCTAATCTGTACATTAATTTATCTCCATACCATTGTGTTCACATCTGTTCACAGACATGCAACGGTTAGCTTGCCAAGGAGCCAATGTGCCATCACAATAGCGATACAAAATGGTGGCTTATATTATTCATTTGGCAGACATATTTATCCTTACAACTGAGACAGGATACCGTGCAAATACGGCTAAACAGTTTAAATGTAATCAAGGCCACAATACTATCTCTCTGGCATACCTGGAATTTGGTCTTACAATCTTCTGATCACATCTTAGAACCTTTGCTGCCGAGCCACCACTATGCTAAATGTTACTAAATCATCTTATCAGAAATGTGTCTAAAATTAGCAAAGATTTGCTCAGACCACACTGTACGATTTGAGAGATTATATCAGCTACGCAATTCAGCCGTGTAAGATGTTACTGCTACAGCAAACCAGTTTAGTTACTTCTGTAAATTAATTAATTAATTAATTAAATTTCAGCTACAACTGATCCAGAACCATTTTTTTAAGCTAAATCCATTGCTAACTAGCTTGTGCAGTATCATCTGAAGCAGTATTAATGTCAAATTTGTTGTAACTGCAACGTTTCACCATTCAATGTATTGTTTGGGACAATATTAACCCACAAAGTTATGGAATACATTATTGGAATACATAATTATGCAACATTATGAAAGAAATAACTGTATGAATCATTCCTGGTGAGGCCATGAAATGATTTGTTTCATGCACATGCTTTGCAATCTGTTAGTTGCCCAAATTGAAGCATTTTCAACCCATCCAAAAGCCTCAAGCAGGCCTGAACCTTGTGCACCATGCAGCCCCTGTGCAAATCACCATTGTTAATGAATGACTTCTAGCTGATTGTTCAGAATCAGTGAAAAGTGCTGGAGATACTGGAACTAGCCTACTTGTGTGAATTTTGTATGTTTCTGAGTTACACAGTGGCTGATACTGGTACTTTATTTAAATCGACAGCACTCAGTCATGTCTTGTAGTGCTATATGAATTGGTGACCTATTTCCCAGAGTTCCAGGGAAAGAGGCTTCCTCTCATCCACTTGTCCTGTGTTTGAATTCGGGCACATCTGCTGTAGACGGTTGGGAGGGGTAGCTCAGCAGCCAAGCCGATGGATGATGGACGAGTAGATACATCGATGCGGCATGAGGTGCCAACATTTACAGTTTAGCCGTAGCATTTACAATGATTGACTCCTTGCTATGGCAATACGGGAGACACCTGCAAATCTGGTAGTAGTGGTCAGGCCAAGTGGAAATACCAGTTCACTGAAGGAGGAAAGGAAGTGGAACATGAAAGACCTCTCTCCTTAGCTATTCTTCAGTGTGAATTTGCAAACCATGGTTCTGTCAACCAGCAGAAAACAAGAGCAGGGCTATGTATGGTCTCTGGTCTATAGAAGCAGTGTTGAATGTGCGATCTATAATATATCTATTTTGTTACCATGAAGGCTATGTTGTTGTATTTTTATTAATCCTGCCTGCTAGGATTTTTTTTGTTAGCAATGTCAATGAATAGACGGTAAATTTCTGAAGTAAGTGATACTCTTAGCACTTGCTCTCGGTGTATTTATTTGCTATAGGCTCCCACTTTGGTAAGGAAAAACGTTGTGCAAAAGGCTGGGGGAGTGAAGATAATTGAATAAAACCATACGAGGATTAAAGAGTCCCTTCCTCAAGCCAGGAAAGCATTTTATTGTTGGGACATCAGGACTGGCAGTGTGATTAATTTGGGATTTAATCCCCACCACTGGCTTTTCTGTCGGGCATAGCATTATCATCATTCTTGGTTAAGACATCAGAGAACGAAGAAGAGAGAAGACTCAAACTGTCTACCTGACAGCCTAGTAAAATCTGGCTTCCTTTGCCAAGTTTCATACCGGATGCTTCAGCACAGATGTAGCTGCAGTGCCTTTGCCACTTTCATTAGTCTCTGTACCTTGCAGTTTTATTAGTGATTAGCTGGCCATTCTCTCGATGGTCTGTTTGTAGAGCAAAATCAGATTCCATTGCTTTCACAAACCTGATATATGTTAAAAAAAAAAAGTCCTTTAAGCTGAATAAAGTAATTACTAAATGAATAGTGTATACACTACTGTATTTCCACCTATCACTGATATCTACTACTTTGGCCCTAGATTGGCCCCGGATGTGATCTTCTGCAGTTGTGGCCTAAGCACCACAATAATTGACAACGTTTTGAAATGCTTTTCTGCTCAGCATGGTTGTAAAGAGTGGCTATTTGAGTTATCATTGCCTTCCTGTCAGCTCAAACTAGTCCGACCATGTTCTTTGACACTCTCTCACCAAGACTTTTCCTCCTGCAGATCTTCCACTCAATGGATTTTTTTTTTTTAAACTCTAGAGACGACCCAAAAAATGACAGACCAACAACCATACCACGGTCTCTGAGATCGCAATTGTTTTTTTTTTCCGAAGTTCAGTGTGAACATTAAAGCTCTTGACCTGTATTTACATGACTTTATGCATTCCACAGCTACCACATGATTGGCTGATTGGATATTTGCATGAGCAGGTGAACAGGTGTTCCTTTCAAAGCAGACAATTAACGTAGACCTTCTAAAAAAAAAAAGTCTTACTGAGATCCTCTCTCAAGTTTGCCATACCCTTAAAACAAATCTCCCGCCTCTCTTTTTTTTTTCAGCTCCTTTCATTCTGCCCATTAATTTTCCTACTGAATATGAAGGAAAGGCAGAACATCAAAAAGGAAAGGGAATTTAGTAGATAAAAGATCTGCGCACTGAAAAAAAAATACTTAATACACTAAAAGGGATGAAAGAAAAGTCAGGGAGAGAAAATAAAAGGAGGAGATACAAAAGCAGTCTAAATATAGGCACTCGCACTGATGAGGGGGAAAAAAGTTGCTCATTTCCTGAAGACAAAATTATTTATTTTGTCAAGGAATCAGTCATGTGCAAATACGTGTGAGTGTGTGTGAGAGACAGTTCTCAAACAGGAGAATAAAAGTGACAATGTGAGATCTCAATCTGCATTTCTTGTGTCTTATTAACAGCATTTTTCTAGTTTTAATGCGGAAGACCATTCAGCATTGCAATTTAAGAAATCCGGGGTCTTGTGTTGTCTATTTTGTTTCATTATTTGTGTTTTTTTTGTCTGAGTTTGTGTGTCGGTCCGTGTATGTGTGTGTGTAAGCAAGTCTGCATGCCAGTCACCCCCTCCTCTCTGCCTCCTTCTCAGTTTCTCTCCCTCCCACCTTCTCTCTCTCTCTCTCTCTCTCTCTCTCTCTCTCTCTCTCTCTCTCTCTCTCTCTCCCCCTCTCAGTGTGTCTGCATTGCTCTATCTTTCAGTCTGAGGAGCACGGAGCAACAAACCCACACATACACTGGTCACGTCCGTTGCACTGCCATCATCTTTCTCTTCTCCTCTCTCGTGTCCTTTCGCTACCGTTGCCTTTTGCTCACGCTCGCAGTTGTTTTCATACCAGCATCCCAGGACGGATTTTTCTCCCCTCTCTCATGAATCTCTGAGCGTCTCGAAAAGCCGCACACGCAACAGCAGCCTCCTGCACTCGAAGTCCCACTACACCATCGCAGCTTTTGCTGAGCAACGAAGAAACCTCAACATTGGAGGTGTGGAAAAATAAAGAGGGAGATCAGGAGGGAGAAGGGCTTCTGGGAGAGAAGGTTGTTTTCCTCTTGTGTTGTGATGCAAAGCGGCCGGAGAGGAGACACCCGGTCGTCTTCATTTTTTCATCCTTGATGGCAGTCATCCAGACGCACATCTCTCAGGAAAAGTATACAGGATCTGTCTCAGAGTTAGTCTGCGTTGGCTTTTATTGTTTTTTTTTTTTATGTTTTTCCTTTTTTCTCTCTTTTACATCTGTTCCGTCCTCCTCCTCTTCTCTGCTGCAGACCGTGCTCAGCATTCCTCTGAGGATCTGAAACTGTATTCGGCTCCTCTTCAGTCATCTCAGATTTGATGTTTGTTTTTTGCTCTTTGATTTTTTTTTTTCTTCAAAAATTAAATTTTATATATATACATTTATATCTGTATAATTTTTCTTTCATGTCATGTATCTGGCCATGAAATAATGAATCTATGATGGAGACATTTGCTTGCTAATAATGGATCAGCATTTTGATTGGAAGTCCCTTTAACATGATATCAAGCTTGCGGATCAGTGAGACAAGCATCACAGCCACACTGGGTCCTTTCAAATATTACCTTTAAAGGCACATGGCTGATGTTTGAAAGATATTTACAAGTTCATTCAATTTTCCATGTCAGTTTTGGATGACCGAACACCTCACTGTAGGTCCTGTCTTCCAGTCAGTGTTTATTTTTGGTCTTCTTCTTCTTTCCTGTTGTTTTGGACTTTTTTTTGGAAAGGATCTGTTTTCGGTCGAGCTTCAGAACATTCTGGAGGAATAAGGAATCGTGTCATCGTAGGAATACTTCTGTATTTGGTTGGATATTTTGTTCTGAACATGTATTTTTAAATATTTTTTGAGGAATTTATTTTCCTCTTTTTTTGCTGCTGATCTCTTAAGTATCCCCCTCTCAAAGGGAATCTAGGAATTATGGATCCTGCTTTGGTCTGATGTCTTTCTGTTTCTATCATATGAGGAGGCAGGGCATGGAAGTCCCACTCCCCTCTCCGTTCCCTTTTGGGGCAGTTGTTTTGCTTAGCGGATTAGTACTCACCCCTCATGCCCCGCCCTCAGCCCCACCCAGAGTGTTTTGGGCCAGTTTATGGAGGCTAGTCCTGTCATTGTCATTACTAGCTTTCCCTGGTCCTGCTGTTTCAGCTAGAGTATCGTCCAGTCTTAGCACGACTCACCATGTCCACCATTTTCACAACAAACATGGCACTGTGCCTATTGCCATCAACAGGATGCCCTTCCTTACACGTGGGGGCCATGGTAGGTCACATTTTGCTCTTATTATATTTCCACACTATCGATTAACTCTTTTGTCTCAAATAATGACTTGTGTGTATGCCCATTTTTGGGTATCATCTAAAGTTATTTGGCAATCTTGCTTTCAAGATGTTTGAGAACCAATCATTATTCAAATGTGTCCTTGCCAATTGTCCAATAAACCAAGGTGTCTTGCTTTGAGAGGTCATGATCCCTATTGGTACGTGGTAAAGCTATGGGTGGTATCTTTTTCAGTATTTCAGTGAGCCATATTAGCACAAATAAAAGTAAAGGAAGTGACACACAATACCCAGGCAGTATCCACTGTCAGATCTTTGTAACTTAATATCCAAAATATGAGCCTTAATCCATGAATATATGATGTGACAGGCACAACTGAAATGGACCTAATATTGAGCCTTGAGGGGCTCATGAAACTAAACTATGAGGAGCACTCAATTAGTGTAGAGATTTCTAGCTTTTCCCCAGTGAGATGGAAGCAGGAAGGTTCTGAGTCTTTTTCACTCAGGTGCAACACTGCAGATCTCAATGGAGATCTCCAGCAAGTCTCTTGTTGTTAAACGGCTTTTTACTGCAATTGTAGCTTTTTAAATTAACGATTAAGAATCACTCAGTGCTACTGTGGATAAAGTAGTCTATAATTATGGTATTATTAATCTCAGAAAGCAGCCTACTCAAGTATTTTAGGTCAAGTTCATTTTTTTTCCTCCTTTAGAAATGTAGAATCACTAAGAATCACAAGAAACCTTTTTATTTTCAGTAAAAGAGAGTGTACAATAAAAGATGCACGTCCATAAGCATGTAGCCCTTTGGTTGATAAAAACATACCATATTTTGACAGGCCTGTAGAGATAAATACACATTATGAACTGTTCCTACAGAGTGCAATTGTAGTGAAAGCAGCTATTATATTGCAAACTGTTATTACAGTGCAATCTACATTAGAAGCTGGAAGGGGGCATTGATAGATGTAGGAGGCTGCTGGGCAGCTTATTAAAGACTTCATGTAGAGTTCATTATGCTGTGATTTTTCGATGGTGGGTGTTGTATGTAAAAGCGCTGTTAGCTTAGAGTTGTTCTCTGTCTGTGAACTAATGACCTGGTTATCCTTGATTTCACATACCTATATTGTTATGCAGGGAACAGGATTGTGAGCAGGTAATGTTGAGGGTGAACTTCTTTTGTAAACGTAGGGGCATGATGACATTTGACCTGGCTGACCGGACCATTTCCCATAACATTCAATGGTACACCTGTGTAAACTGCTAAGAAATCTGGCTGGTGATCCTTTTGTAGGAAATATAGTCTCTGCTGTGGCCGGCAACTTGAAACTGTTCACCCTCTTTACCTCACAATCATTGATTTATTGTTTTTTGGTCAACTTAGTTCACTTGGGTTTGTTATGCTTGTGATAAATGCTGAGAAATCTCACTGTCTTTATTCTTAAAGTGGAATAGGGTTATTTGTATGGCAGCCAGGATCTCCTCTATGGAACTGGTAGGAGTTTAGCAAACTCCTGGGGGTCTAGTGTAATGGGCATGCTGTGCCACTGTCTCAAAATATTTTGTGATTAATGGAGTAAGAGCCACTGGCATGTTGTTACTGAGGTGAACATTCGATATTTTCTGCGGCTGATGCTGTAGTAGTTCTTTTGAAGTAAGAACTGGGAATTGCTGGCTCACTGGTTAGAGCTATGGATTACTAATTAGAAGGTTTTGAATTCGAATCCTGGTTCTGGCAAGCATTAACTTTTGAGCCCTTGAGCAAAAAAAAGTAAAAAAAAAAAATAAAAAAAAAGAGCATCTGCCATATGAATAAACATAGATGAACTGTGGCCTTAAGAAGAAAAATAATGTGAAGACCCTAAAGATGTCCCAAAATCTTCCCAAAACATGCCCAAATCTCACCTTTGCTTCAGTGGATAATCTCACCTGGATACTATAGACTTGTACCAAAGACCTACTGCTACAATAATAAAGACTATCCTCTGCTCATTCCATGACTCCTATTCACATTATAGAATATAGTTGTGGAAGAGTAATGATTTATAAGCTCACTATCTGGTGTCACCCAGAAAAGGATGAGTTCCATTTTGATTCTGGTTCCTCTCAAGTTGTCTTCCACATGTCCTCTCAGGGCATTTTTTCGCCAGTGGCTTGCTCATTAGGGATTTAAATCTACATCCGGATTTCTGTAATTCTGCTTCGTGGCAATGTCTATGGTGAAAAACACTACACAAATAAAATGTAATTGAATTGGACATTGGCCAGTTCCTTTACACCTGCCCTAAAGACATGACCAGTGATCTTGCACGGGATTACCGTGCTCACTCTTCCAGAGATGCTAATTTAGGCTTCATGCCTTGTGTGCTTGGAACCTTCTTCTGTGGCTTCGAATTCAATGCTTTTAAATCAAGCCTAGATGATGTTAAGCTGGCAAAGAAACCTTACCAACCTTCCAGTTAATTTCCCGACTATTTCTGTTCTTTATAGTCTGTGGTATGTTGCCGTCCTCACCACACGCTTTAATGTTTCCCACTATACTTTTTTTTACCTTCTCTTGCCACCTTCTGGTGCTGCTCTCATCCGTATCACCATTTATTGCTCGCTCATTTCATCCTCTCTCTCAGCATGGCTTTTATTCATAATCTGTATCAATCAAGCATCTGTGTCTGCCAAACACGCACACACATCGCAGTCAATTGCCCTCAGCTCAGCCGGTATTGACGTTATTGGCTCTTGGCATCCCTTAGTGCTCATCCGTGAATTAAATTTTTAATGCCTACCATTCGCCAGGGAACTTAGTCACAATTTATACGCCTAGCACCGAAGCATCATGTCTCCGAAGGGAGAGAATATATAGTTTCTACCTTTTTTTTTTTTTTCCTCAACCAGTAAATAGACACTCATATTGTGACCTAGAGACACTGATCCTAAGAGGTTCGAGTTTAAGCACTGAGCAGTGAACTGAGATTGTTGATGTACTGAAATGGCAGCCTAAATCCAATAGACGGTCCTGTTTCTCCCTTTAAATAGCAATGTCCCTTTTACCGTCTCTGCTTCCTTCCTTCCTTCCTTCCTTTCTTTTTCTTCCTCTGCTGGTTCATATAATTGGATTGCAGCTCCCTTGCATCTCAAGTTGCTAAGCTGTTTAAATTTACATAATTAACATGGAAATGTTTGGCATATCCCTCCATGGGTTTGAGACTGTCAGCCGATACAGATGAAAAAGAGGCGGTGAAAAAGTGCAATTTTGGGCCTGGGGGAAAGTTAAAAATAAAAAAAAAGTGACTAGTCTCTCCTCACCTTTATACCAATATAGTTACTCAAAATGGTTATTTATTTATTTATTTATTTATTTCCGCATCTGATATCTGATGTCATTCCTGTGCCGCATCTAGGCCAGGCCAATATTTCATCACCCTCTGCTACTGTGTCAACAGCTGAAAGTTTGCAGACTTTGCACTGTTTTGAGAAGCCTTATTCCGAGGTCTGAAAATAAGCCTGAAAATAAATTGACTTCTTCCTTGAATCCCCATGGTCAATAACGTGGTAAATATTTAATTGTGCCTCTTATATTAACGCCATGAAGTCAGTTGGACGAGTCTAAATTTACTCAGGCTGAATAGTTTTGTTGGCAACAAACAAAAAGTGAGGAACTGCTTAGAGCTTTCGATATGAAATTGCTTTAATCTTGCACTTTAGCATAGCTAGAGCCTGCAGGCTTTGACTCCTGACGCGAGTATTTATCTCTCTTTCAAACGGAGTCTCTGATGGGATCCGTCAGCCCTCTTTTCTAGCCCGGCGGATAAGTTAAAGGCGCTTACTTTTTGAATGCGTGCTTTCAAGACAGATTGATATTCGCATAATAAAAACGTCTCCATTTAATATGCAGCATTCAGGTGGACTCTCATTTCTGAGCATCTCAGATGTTATTCAAATGATTGGCTCCGATCTGATTGGCGAAGCGTGATTGCTTCAAACGTGTGTGTAAGAGCGATACGAGTACGAACGAGGGCTCTATATGACCCTCTCCAAATCCTGTGCGAGAGGAGAGTCTAGTTATTGCTTGTGATTAATAGACAGCTCTCTAGTTGATGGATGCAGGGTGCGTGCGTGGTCACGAGTCCCCGAGCCGCAATTCTGCTCACTCTGTGCAGATGTGTGTACTACAATTCATTATCCCTCCATTGAACAGCCTGCTTGTCACATCCTCAGCCAGTGGATTTTGATTGGCAGTACTAAATTAGTCTCGGCGTTCTCATTCTGTAGAATCCTTATTATTTTTTGCTGCTCATCAAAGTTCAAAGCCGGAGGAAAAACCAAAATCACGATGCTCTGTTTTGCATTATTCTGTTGACTTTTTGCAGTGAGTCACGCTAGCACTGGCGTCATCCGTGTCTAAATATTGGAGAACTATGTCTATGAACTGTCAGCTGTCCAATATAGGATCCTTAGAATGGCTTTCTACGTGCTACGTCTATTTCTGAATGTAGTGTAAATGTTGCCTTTTATATTACTTGACCTTCAGGACTTTTTCAAGCCTCTCCATTTCTGCAGGGGCGGGGCCAGATTACTAAAATATATTATATTATATCAACATAATTAAAGACATTTCTACAGTAAACAATTTGCAGCTTGATGTATAGATTTGCCAACAACCTGCTGGCCAAACAGCAGCGTTACATTACAAAAAAAAGGTAGACAGTTTATTCAAACTGAAAAAAAAAAGAAAAAGAAAAAAGAGGATGTTTTTCACTGGTCAGCAATGATATCATTCTAATCCATTTGTCTCCCAGCATGGATGATGAGTCAGATACAAAGCTTATTTGACTCTTTCTCATGATTAAAGCTGCTGATCTGAATCGTCCCCCAATCGAGAGTGCCAGACACCTCTTTTTTTTATTTTTTTTCCCCCAAAAGGGTTGTGGATACCGAGTTGTATGAAATCTGTGAAATGCCTGAGCAAACAGCCAGATTGCTAGATCGAAACCAATATTGACAGAGGGTCAAAGTCAATGATGTGAAAATCTGTTGGGATCACGTTTGACTAAGTGCCAGGATTACTTTCCGAAGTCAAAATCTGCTGGGGTAACTTTTGAAAACGTTGTCTGTCCCAGCGACAAACAAAATCCAGTGTATGTTAGCAAAACCCGGCTGGAGAAAAGATTATCAAGATTAACAGACTAATAATATGCTGTAGCTTTTTTTTTATGAACCATATATTTATAATGCTTAACAAATTAATCTATTCTCATTATACATATAGCATACATAAGCCCTTATATTGGTAGACATAAGCCTATAGATATAAAACTATAAATGT